>JAZHYW010042929.1:0-17645 GCA_037355805.1 Ixodes ricinus
TCAAACTGCCATCGGTGCTAAACGCCATACGTATACCATATTTATCACCGACTGATCTTAGGTTGTTTGAAATCTCATGGAAGGACGGTACGACTACACAAATTTTTGTGCTCGGGCATTTTCCTAGTTTGTTTGTATTTTGCAACAATATACGAAAACTGCTTGGAAATAAATTCTGGAGGATACTTTGCAGCATTAAGCCCAGAAAACACAATTCGAATCGACATCATAATGGAGTGCCAACAAGACTTATGAACCGCGTTGCTAATCATGTTTTGAACCAATCCGGCCTTGACATGTTTTGAATGGCAACTATCAAAGGAAGTATTGGTTTAGCCTTTACTTTGCCATACGACCAACATAACCGGGGGTTCAATCTGAGCTGGAGGTCTAAATACTGAAGTACGTTGTTGGCTGGCTTTTCTATAGAAAACTGGAACTCCGGTGCCTCCCTGTATACGGTACTCTCGATAGAACCAGCAGGGGCTGTGTCACGTTCAAATACAAACATGTCATCCACGTATCTTCTAACAAGTAATGAGCTCGAGTATTAATATTTAACCATCTCATGCACTTTTCCGTCTAAGCTCCAGAGGTATATTTGTGAAAGGGCCAGGCCACAGCCAAACCAATGCATACGCCTTAACGTCGAATGTATTTTCGCTCCTCTTAATTTACCACTGTCGACTTTAGATACAGTTCAAGTATCCTTAAAAAATCACTGATCTTTATACCAGACTGGGACTGAAACCGAACTAAATTCTCCTCTAGAAACGAGCGGACCCTAGAAAGAAAATGGCTGATATGAGTAAATAGTACAAATCCTTGATATCCAACAAAAAAAATCGTGCAAACCTTACCATGAAATGACTGAAAGAAAACAACCTAATGCTAACGGTATTCTGAAATCTAGTCAAGAAAGACCATTCTGAATGAACTTGGAGACAGATTTTTGTCACGTGCATCCTCATTAGTAGCTACTCTCAGATTAAGGTCATTCTTGTGGTCTTTCAAAAAGAACTTAATGGCAAACGTATATTTCAAGTTACCATTCAGTCTGGCCGCCAAAAACGTAAAGTCACTGTCTTTAAAAGTCTTTACTATTTGCCTCTTGTGTCGGCCAAGATCTTCATAAAAAAACGAAATAACCCACAAACAGCCAGGTAACAGTTCTCCTGAAACATATTGGAAGGCAGAACAGCTAACAGCCCCGATTTGTCCATTTCAGAAAGCTTCACCTCTTTCTCTTCCAACTCTTTCTTAACACGCGTTACCAACCTAAAGTTGGTAACTAACTGCCGCTAAAGGGTTCTGACTCTGCGAATCACAAACTAATATTGTCAAAATCACGTATTTTTTGTGTTCTTTTTTTGTGCGCCTTGACTGCATTTTAGCAGCGCCTTCAAGCTTTCTCCTCTAGGATGCATTATCAAATTTTTTTGTTATCCAGCTTAAAAATGTAAACAAAACGCAAAAAAAAAACGAGTCTGACGATATGAGTTTGTGATTTGCAGAATCATGCGCCCTTAGCGGCGGCCGTGCTACCTCCTCTTCCCCGGTCCGGAGATCGAAAATGGCCTTCACGTGACCGACTATACCCGTTTTCAGCTCAAAAAAAAAAGAAGTATTTTTTGCGCATTATTCATACAAGGCGCGAAGTAGTTCTCACGAGATTTGTTGTCGGAGGAAAAAGCGGTACTTTTGGCGTTTGGAACGTGCACGTCTTGATAAGATACCGTATATCTAATTTAATATTCACCTACATACATCTTAATTCTCTACATAAAAGGGAAACTAGTAATACTCCGCGAGAAGCCGGAATTTTTATACTATGGTTCTCTGGCGGCGTTAAGTTTGGGGTGTACTGCACATCCATGAAGACTTCTGGGAACTTCTCGGCAATGAGTAGGTTCTTTCCCCGCTGAAAGGCTCGACTACAGCTGGCCTCTTGTGGCGGACAAATGGCAGCCATGTTGAATCGGCCGTCACTTCACGATAGAAATGTGCACCTCGGAGCTTGAAAAGTTACACGAACGATCGAAAAACATATCGTATGCTTTTCTTGAACAGTCATTGAGACATACAGGAACTTTTCAACAAGGACTTAGACGATTTTCGGCTAAAAACGTTAAAACTCACGAAGTCGATAGTAGACAGCAGAAACAAGGTGGCCATCTACTACAGTGTCGCCAACCGTAAAAAAAAAAAAAAAAAAAACGTAGGATTTTTTTTTTTAAATTGCGGATTGAAATTTAAACGCGTACATAAAAAAAGAAAAATAACTTTTTGCTCAAAAATGTTCCTGATTTTAAAAGTCAGGTTTTGTCGAAGCCTACCTCGTGTATTATTCGACTTTTTAGGCACCTGGGAAACAATTTATTTTAATACTCAGCTCATCTAATTCATATTAACAAAAATGTATTTTGAAATGCATTTCGATTAATCATACAAAGAAGTTATGCGTTTAAACCTGTTTGAGGTTTACGTAATGCAATCATTTTAATACATATATGTTTACGTATTCTTAGAAATACATTTTAATAGTAGGTGATAAATATAAGCATGAATTTCAGTATACTTTAATTCATTAAAATTATAAAAATGCCTTTAAAGTACATAAAAATACATTCAGACATATTTCAAACGCATTAGTTTTCGCTAAGGGTATGTTCCCGCGCAGGAGAACGGGTTCTTTAAAACCGAAGATTTCTCCGCAGGGGACTAACTGCATTCTGTTTGAGGCTGCGCCCACTGCGAGACGTTTGTTCTTTTCTCGCGGGGTTGTTCACCGCGAAGCATACTCTGTTTTCTTTGATGCGGGCGGAAAACAACAGTATTGCAACCGAATCCAGAGGCAAAGATCTTTGATTTTAAAATCATTCTCTTGACAAAATTGAAACTTTCGTGTAAAGGCTGTAAAGGCAAACATTTATTTAATACGAACAATCTTTATTTGAACACGTTTTTTTACGATAATCCGTATTTGAAAATCCAGATATCCGGATGTTTATGATTTTTTTAAATTCCTTTTGCCTTTTCAGGTGATTCTAAACGGCGTGTTGGCCAATTGGAAGGCTGCACTTTTTGTAAAAAAAAAAACATATTGCATTTATGCAGAATGTTTTTTGAGAAAAAACAAAATAAAATTGCTGCAAATAAAGACAAAATTAAACACAACCTGGTCGAATAAATAAAAAAATCTCGGAGTAAGAAAGAAAGAAACGAATAAATAGAGTTAGAATATCCGGTTATCCGGTTTTCAAATGCAACTGAGATATAATAGTAATTCATTAAAAAGAAGTCAGCGACGCCAGTTAGCTCCTTGTGCCGGATGCGCGTATTCAAATAACCGGATAACCAATTATCTCAAAAACCTTGTCTATACTGCTGGCATAACTACCTAGAACGCGGCTCCGAATTGTGTTTTAGTGCCACATAAGAAGTGTTCCGTCAATCTGCCGAAGATGACGGCATAAAAGAGTAATGTTTTCACAGGTTCTAAACCTGGAGGTGTTAGTAAAGAAGTTGTGGAGGTGGCAAAGGCCTCTCGGGCTGCCGGTCGCTTCCGGCTTAAAAGTCTGCGAAAGCTTCGACCGACAAACGTTTTAACTCAGCGGCAACAAGGGCAGTCGCGGTTGTTCGTGCATTTTGAGAGGGCTTCTTCAGCCGACTGTCATGATGGCTATATCACACAACATGACATGTCGTCTTTGGGACGCCAATTGACGCAATTTATTACTACTTCGGGACCACTTTTTCAGTATGAGCAGAATAGGACGCTAAACACGGGACTCGAAGACGCCTTCTAGAGACCGTTTATAAGTAGGCCGGTGTAAAATAAAAAGCATCGCAATCTATATTTATTGCGTGGCGTGCTTAAAGGCCTACTCGGGCGATTTTTTCATTATCCTTAATTTGCCTAAAACACTGCTAAAACACAAACGAGCATGGCCGATATAGTATAGCAAATATTACGTTCATATGTTTGTTTTTTGGGAAGTTATTAAAATTGCAGTTTTGATACTCATCTTGTTTTTAAAACTGAAAGTTTCTACCGGCAACAAGCGAAAGGTGACATCAGTGGAAGGCATGGGTTCAATCTTTGGACCGTATATTTGGCTCCCAGCTGATTACAGGCAGTTTCGAGGTGTCAAAATAGGCTTTGCAAGCTCACTCCTCTACCCGCGAATAATAGCCGCACAAAGGCTTGGCACAGTTAATTTTGTAGACTGCTTTCTCGGCTGGCGAGCCTGCCTTCCACTTTCGTCACGGCACTAAAATGAGCGTGTATATTTGAATGCTAGTTTTTTACTAATTTTCATTAGTCGATTTCACAATAAATATTTTGAATTCCACGATGCTGAATACCATACCGGGAATGGGATACGCTGGGGATTCAGATTGTGTATATAGTTGGGGTAGCTAAAGGCACACCACCCGAATGGCAATGCAACAATGTTTGGACTCTAGACAAAAAACGGTGGTAGCTGTTCCCTGCCATGTCTGGATTAACAAACTGAAAACTAATTTTGTTTATGCGCGTTAGATCTTTATAAAACACGTGTCAAATATTTTACCAATACGCACCTACAAATCACTCTCAACTCGCACACCGTCTTCCGAGCCCCGTGCACCGTGACGCGCGAAAGAGATATTAAGGATCCGATTTGGTTTGCTTTCAAAGATTCCAGCGTACGGGGCATCTGAGTGGTATTGGAGGTTGTTATGAGCGATATGGAGAGAAGCAAAGGGGGAGAGGGGGGGGGGGGGAGAGGGGACGCAATGAGCAAAGCGCTTTCCTTTCCAGAAGGAAGTTCGACTCACGTAGTAGCACGACGGGGTGAGGCTCAAGGGAGGAAACGTGTTTTTTACACCTCGGGGAGATGGGGCCACTGAAACTGATCAGAGTACAACTTTGTCGATGATAAGAAGTTTTTGACGATATTACTGTCGTAGAAATTACAATACTTATCAAATACAGCGTTTTATTGAGCCGCCACCTTGTGGCTGCTAATTTCGAAATATTCCCGTCCTTTTCTTTGCTATCACGCAAGAGAATCGCGATTATTTATTAGATTGAGACGCTTTTTTCATTCCTTTTGGTAAGATAAACACTGTGAAAAATTATAATTCAAATTCTTTAGAAGGTAAAACTTTGTACATCACACCTTTAAGGTACAAGTGTATTCAATTTCTACTTTGAATCCTCAATTTTTAATCATGTTTTACTTTTTTCTCAACCAGCGGCCGAATATGAACAGACGAATATGTCAGGTAAGTAAGCTTGAGTCGACTTCTTTTTTATTACCATATTACATGTAATAGTAACTTCTAGACAAAACAAAAATGAGTAGTTAGGAAAGCATTTCAAAGAACTACACTACGGGCGCTGTGTGATAACGCAAAAAATATTTACTACCCCCGTTTGAATTTTTTTTACTCCACAAAAGTCCGAACTAAAATTGGCAATATACCCTTCTTAATGTGTCTTTAGCTCTGGTGATATCACGACTCTTGATGTTGGAAGTACGAAGTAATTTAATTTGACTTAACCATCTCCCATTGATGTGATGTCAGGAAAACTATCCAGCGTAGTGTGGCATTCAAAAACAAAATAATGTCAAAATAATCCTTACAAGTTTTCATATGCTCTACAAACCTTAAATTAAGAGTTGCCTCGAGGCAACAAACAACATAAAAATGGAAATACTATGGTGTGCAGGCGAGCTTGTCGAAGCTAATCATGCCATTTAACATCTGGGACTTTGGTAGAAGAATGGAACAACTATTTTTAATCGAAGGAGCATACACAGGAGGGAACGTCTCAAACTCAGCTTACTGGTTTATTTCTCAATCATTTCATATATACCCACACATCCGCTCTCAACCACCATTTACGCAGATATTTTTTTTTGTTGAAAGCCTTTTAAAATAGAAAAAACAAACGCGAATACAAAATACTCTAAAAATCCAGCCAACAATACCATCACTGTCAACCATCATCTACAACTACGCCTCCATTTTTATTGTGTTTTTAAAAAAAATAACATAGACCACTCGGTCAAACCCCACAAAAAACAATGTCCTTATCATCAAGGACGACAGGAGAGGGTTTTGGCAACTTCATCTGGGTGATCTCAGGAACACGGCAACCTCTATGAATAGTACCAAAACCTGAGCAGATTCCGAAATATTTGTTTTCTTTGAAACATATTTAACTCACTATCTAAAGAAAAAGAACCTGTAAGGTGTTGATTACAACCTGAGCGAATTTAGCCGGGGATTTCAAGTTGGATCGAGCAACGGCTTATGCAGCTTCCAATAGACATAGCTCTTATTTTTTTTTCACGACTTTCTTGATACTACTTCGCTCTTTATGTAGATCTTCAATCTGTGACCAGTCCCCAATACAATTGTCGCATTACTGTATGTGCTTTGCGATTTCTGAGCTCGAAGCATTTGTGCTTACATTTATATTGTGTTCCAATAACCTGTTGTTAACGCATCTCGATGTTCGTCCACTATACTTAAACCCTCATGCTAACGGTATATCATACATCACACTCTTCACACAAGAAACTGGAGTTCCCGATGAGCCTTCTGGCAGCCTTTATGATTTGACTAAAATGACGTCAACCTGCTCATTTCGAAACCTGGGAACAATACTACATATACTTCAAACTTTTTGGCGCAATAATTTAGGTTTCACATCTCGTGGAAATACGGGACGTCTGCTATCTTCTTCCTTGTTTGTTATTTTCGGTGATGGCTATCTTTAAATGTATATTCCAATTGCCTTTTATAAATTGCTCTTTATATTCTGCACCTTCCAGACTCATATATCATCCCTTTATTCATTGCCCATAAAATAAGTGCACACACAGTTTGCGCAACGCGTTTGTTATTAAAGAACTAGAAACCACTGCTTTTATCGATTCAGTGTGATAAGCATTTCTAGTTAATCCCGGTTGTACGGCTTTTTTCAGGTACTTCCAGCAAAGACTCGGTTCTACATGTATGTGAAATTCACGAAATTGCAGCATCCCATCTTCAGTTTGTTCCTTTGTAATTTTAAGCTCTGAGGCTGCTATTTTAATGATTGATATCAAATCCCGAGCATCATTTTCTTCAAAAGCGCAAGAAAAATTGTAATTAACGTACCTGGCTGCAAAGCCGCAAATCTTTCTTTTTTTCGTTTATCTGGTCAGTTACGGCATTATCAAGGTTTTTAGATGGAGTTTTGCTAATACCGGAGGCACGTAGAATTTGATTTACACGCCATTTATCAGAAAAGATTTCCGACCATGATATTAAACAACATTTGACTAAAGGTACACTTCAAGAAAAGAAACTAAAATGTCTATGGTGATACCAATCTAGAGTAAAAGTTTACAAAAATCACATCGAGCACTTGCCAATTCATTTACGGCAAGCTGACTTTCTCTAGAGAATAGTACAAATCCGTGATGTCCATGGAGAATAGAGTACACTGTTTTACATGAGCCCTGCTAGAACATCGGTAAGAGCTTCTGAATTATTTAGTGAAATACTATTTTCAAACTGGACTACCTTCAACCCTCTTTGTAGAAACACTGAGACTACATTTTCCTGCTCCGAGTTCGTTGATCACCATGTCAAAGGGCATATCAAGCTTATGATCTTTCAACAAAAATGTTTGAGTTAACGAAGACTGTTTATTTCATTACTTCTTCTGCTAGATATTCCATCTCAGCATCCCTGGGGATTGTAAAAATGTCCACAATAATCGTTGTAATGTCCCCTTTCCATTCAACTAAAAGCGTGTTGGGGACCTCCTCTGACTTTTTCCGGAGCACTTCCTCTTGAAGAATGCCCAACATGCCATCTTTGTCATATTGCAAGAACTGAAGCGATCCTCTTTCTAGTTCCCTTACGGCAGCGGTCGTGACACGGAAATTTTTCTTTTCATCGCGAAAAGTTTTATTCATTAGCTTCTCCATTCTACCTACATCACAATCCGTGGACCCAGCACTTTCTTTATAATAAGTATATTTTGAAACAATTTGAACTGCAGAGAACATATTCATCCTGGAAGGTTTTACGCTCACACATAACTTTGGGTCATTCCTCAATGTTTGTTCCGTCTGGGTAGAAATAGTTAGTTCACATGGATTTATCACTCTCGGTACATGTGCAACGAAAAAACATTTCAGGTTGGATCTGATATATTTTTCTTTCACGAGTGTCCTTTCTCTGAAGGCTGCTTGAAACAGTTATTTGTCTCACGCTCTAAAGGCTTTTAAAAAGTACATTTCTCCGGTCTGTGTTCTGACATTTATAGTCCTGGTTATTCTTGCATTGCTGGCCCCGGAGGATAGCCTTCATCCAGTCGGTGGCCCGCAGTAGTTTTTCAATCCCCTTCGCTGAGGCAATTGAAGTCAAATTGACCTTATCAATTTGACTTCATACTCTTTTCTTTTGAACTCTATGGAAATCTTAATGTTGACAACTGTTTTCGAATGTCCGGAAATACATAGCGATTTCTCAAACTAATGTGAAAAAACGACTTCTGCTTCTTTCTTTAAAGGACGTCGTCCCAGGTTGTCGAGTACTGTAAAGTATTGAAGGAGTAGCGCGGTTAGCCGTGGAACAGCGGGTAAGAGTATCAGAGCCGGTATAGTGGTTAATAGATATACAACAAGTTGAATGCTCTATTACTACGCGATCAGAGCGCTCAAAGTAATTTAAAGTCACTTAAATGCCGAGAAGGGCTTTTGAAAAATTCCGTTTCATGTGGAGGAGCATGGTTTGTCCGGCCACTAAAACCCTTCAGGCGTTCGAGCTCTAGTCTGAAGGCAAGATACGAGTAGCCTTGGGCAAAAACGGCAGCATTCAAAATGCGAAGTGATGAATCTTTTGTAGTCCGAGCTACACTGGCCGAGGTTGAGCAGTTCCGCGTGGCTCGCATAATGAGCAGTGCTCCGTGCTGCGCAAGCGCGATGAGCAGTGACGTCACACAGCGCACAGCTGGCGCACTGGAGACGCCACCGCCGCGCGCTCCGCCGCCGCCGCGCGCCTCGCCGGTCTGCGCATGCGCGAGGAGCAGTGACGTCACACGGTGCACAGCTGGCGCGCCGGAGCCGCCGCCGCCGCGCGCTCCGCCACCACCGCGCGCGCCTCGCCGGTCAGCACATTCCAGAGGAGTGAGGTCATTGCCGCGGCCGACGCACCGGGGCCGCCGCGTGCACAGCTGTCCGCCTCCGTTGCGCAGTAGCCAAGTCTGACGCTGCACCGGAGCCGTTTGATAGCGCCTCTCATTTTTTGCGCATAAGCTCACGTTTCGTATATCTTGGCGTAGCCCAGTTGAACCACAGCAATTTTTTTTGACAATACCTGATTCTTTAGAGTGATTTGGTCGTCACGGTTGTCGTTTTTCTCAGAGTTTGACCAAAGTGCAAGGCCGTCCATCGAAACCGCCACTTCAAACACTGGTAAGTTTGTATGTTTATACTGA
This sequence comes from Ixodes ricinus, assembly GCA_037355805.1. Classification (NCBI taxonomy): domain Eukaryota; kingdom Metazoa; phylum Arthropoda; class Arachnida; order Ixodida; family Ixodidae; genus Ixodes; species Ixodes ricinus. The sequence goes on from JAZHYW010042929.1 coordinate 9,494, forward strand.
ATAAAAAAATAAATAAAAGGTTGGCAGAACTGTTTTTTTTTAATTTTACGATGGGTTCAAATATAAAGTTTTATCATTTTTCCAGGCCCGACGTCGTAAGTTGCCGATCACTTGCATTATTTAGGAATCACGTTAGCGCTCCCGACTTTTTACATGTTATCTTGGTCTTTTCCCGAGTTTACCCCTTTGGATGTATTTACCTACTTTTTCCCAAAAATACAGGTTTTATATCGGAGTATTTAATATATTAATGTTAATATTAGCTGGACATGGTTGTATTACAATTCAACAGGCGAGTACCTCATTCAATATAGGTGAGGCCTGCATTCACCCCATTTCAACTACCATTATGTCGCCACCCTTAAGTGATCATCACGGATCAATAGATGGCTTGGCTGTTTTTCTAGCTTCCTTTGTAATTTGAGTGTTATTATTCAATTATGATAATATAGCCCTTTCAAAAAATTCAGTACATATTTTGTACTATCTAGAGTATGGTACAAAAATATGTTTCTGGTAACCTGAAATGATTTAAGCTTGGAGTTTTCTGCTTGGGTATTAAATGGATTCCTCCTTGTGGAAATACGATGAGGTCCAATTTATGTAAATACCTTTTTTAATATCTGTCTCACAGTGATATATATTGTGAAAAAAATATCAGCAAACACCTTTGAAATTTAAGTTGGCCCAAACCATTCCGTCTATTATTTCTATGCGGGTCCATATCACAAGAGCGAATGACGTTTTAGCGAACAGCGACATTTGACCGAATCGACGTTTTAGCGAATAACGGGGGCGCGCGTTAACCCACCCGCCGCGCTTAGTTTACGTCGCTTCGCGGCGACAGTCTGCGGAGGCTCATTACAAAAAATTGAACCAATTTTGCCCACCCGAAAACGCTACTTCGCGGCGTCCGACTATTCGCTAAAGTGTCATTCGGTGAAACGTGGGCGTTCGCTAAAATGTCATTCGATCAAGTGAGTGCCTCCCTTTCTATGGAACTGAAGTACGAGCTATAATTACCTGTTCCAAACCTTAATGCCTGATTTTGAATTTGCTCTATCTTATTCACAAGGTAAATTTGAAGCGGATAACAGACATGCAGGCATATTCAAAGATTGGTCTAATAAAACAATATATATATTATATATATATATATATATATATATATATATATATATATATATATATATATATATATATATATATATATATATATATACGTCTCTTACTACGAGGAGTATTCTAAAAATTCCTCCGAGAAACATTTAACTTTTTACTTTTCTTCGCTACAGTATAATCCACATGGTCATTCAATTTTATAATATTAGTAAGAATACTTCAAATTGCTTATGTGTGTGTACTCGTTCGGGTTCATATCTTTTAAATGTATAGTTTGATGGGCTGACAATCAATTGAGTAAAACGTGTAATTGCACTTTATTTTAAACCCATTTCCTAATGATTAATCAGGCGCTATAACATTCATAATTCCTTTTGCGTTATACGTACATCTGCATAATGTTCAACAACTATATAGTACACAGTCATTCGCAACCTAGCAAGCACGCCAAAGAGACTCCCAACATGGGCAGAAGTGTGGCACACTTAAGAGTCTGACTTGGACCAACTTAGGTTTTCCTACATGGCGCTTATCAATGCAAAAGTACGTTGCCTATCTGTAGCCTTAGTTGGGCGATGCTTGGCTTTTTTCTGGTCTGCCACAGCAGTGTCAAAGTAATTACCATACTAGAGCCAGTACTGCCAAAGTAACGGCTAATTTGGAGATTTCGGTCAAGGCGAATATTGGTTATTTTATGTTCCTCCACTGGAGTGCCAAAGTAAGTGCCATACTTGGGCCATAACAGCTGAAATAACGTCTAATTTGGGCAGAGCGGACATGCCAAAGTTTCGCTTTTCTATGGTATTGTAGAGATGTGCCTAATAAATGCAACACGTGCCCCGTCACCACCAAAGTATTGCCAAATTTTGGGATTTCAAAATGCCGAAGATTGTCTCTTCTCTGGTCCGTCAGAAAAGGGCCACAGTAAGTGCCAAACTCGAGCCATAACTGCCAAAGTAATTCCTAATTTGGGAGTTGGGCCGTGCCAAAGTTTGGCTTTTCTCTCTCTTTAAAATGGAGTGACGAATATGTGCCGAAAGTGCAAAACAATGCCCAGAGGCATTTTTCAGGTATGCAACAACATTGCTCTTTCACGCAGTCGAGAACAACCTTTAATGAAATAATCTTTCCAAACACGATTATCCAATGTCATCATCTGCGTTCCCAAGCAACAAGCCGACATTTGGGATTGTCATGCCCATATTGGCGTACCGTTGTTTCGCCACAGCTATGTAATGGGTTAATAATGTGCGAATGAGACACGGACATACAAAATGGATTTAGATCGCTCCCTGAAGTTTACTAAACAAATATCATCACACGCAGCTGATTATAGACACATTTTGAAATAGTGCGCTTCTCTGTGAAGCGTAAATCAAATGATTAAATATCGGTGTATTACATGAATGACGAGGATAGGATCACATATTTCTTTGAGAAATGTGTCGTCCTGTCTTCATCATTTATGTAATTCTTCTCTAACACCGTATCTTCAATGACACTCTTCATTTCCACTAGATATTAAGTTAATTAACAATGTTTTTATGACAAGCAAAGCTCATAAATATACCAAGAATGTCCGAGGGGATTCAGAGGAAGCAGGACTACTCTCAGTAGCATGCTGGTAGTGTATTTACTAATAAAAGAGCAATTTCATGTGATCCCTGATAGATACATAATGCGACTAAGACAGCCTATAACAACAAAAACGCAAGGTCAAGAAAGAATTGGGTCACCAATATTTAAACGAAGTTTTGCTATAGCCGAAGAGCAGTTAGTTTTTAAAGCGCGTTCAACATACACAGCACAACAATTCTACGGACTTCGACGAAGAAAACTTCCATTACCGAAAAGTTTGTACAAACGTATCCCGAAGTTTACGACCAAAAACCACAACCGCGACCAGACAAAAGCGACAGAAAAAGAAGAGCGCATTTCTTAAACCGGATGTACGGGACCTCCTACCCATCTTCATAACTTGGCACACGGCGTAAACTACGGCCCAGTGATCGTATCAGTGCGTCAGAGCAAGTAACGTGACACATTTTTACCCAAGTGTTTTTTTGTCCACAGGCCTTACTAAGAGAGGTCACGCGTTTCGCTCTACTCCTCTGATTTGCTTGAAGGAGCCGTCGAGCTCACTCAAAACAGCACAAAAACAAACAATTAAGGGGGGAGGGGGGGAGGCCCTAAAAAGGCGAGTTTGAAGTTAGTTGAACACTGCAGCTAAGCTCCCTCTGCACTTTGGCCTGACTGAAAGGAATGGGAAGACGAAGGTAGTGTTTTGTAGACGATGCTTGGAATGGCACCTTTAATTGGGAAAGGGGGGGGGGTAAAAGATTGTGAGAGCAAGAATTGCAGTCACGACGTTGTGAAACGCTGCAAGTGAACGTTAGAAAAAAAATTGTCGTTCCAGGATTTCATTTAAATAAAAGCCGAAATGTTCCCCCAGTGTGAAGCGGGCGCGGTACTGTAGAGCCACGGCCGCTACTTCTTTGCTATCGCTAGGCTCTGACAATTGTCAATCAGACAGCAAGGCACCCAAAGACTTCCACTTCACATTTGCAACGCTTCGCCTAATAATGGCAAGTGCGGAGAAACTTCCTACATTAGTCTCGCGCAGCGCTCGTCCTATGGCAGCAGTTGCGGTAACATCAAACCAGTCTCGCAACACGTTCTGATATTGGCGTGTGTACCTACACGCGAGTACAGCAATCCGGCGAAATCTGCGTTTGCAAATTTACCGTTGTCTGGTGCTGCTACGTCATCCCACTCCGACATCGAACGTAGCAGACTCGGCGTAGCGCAGCGCACACAGATACTGCTCGTTCTCAGATATAGAGTTCTTGAATGGCGCACGTTATGTGGTACGCTGCGTTCGCTGAACTCACCGTCTGAGTATAACAGAGTCTTAAGCGTGCTAGTTCCCAGTGAAGCCTAACCTTGAGTCTTGCTTGGTGATTCGTGGCCGAAGACGCCAGATGACTACCAGACGTTCGCTCTTTAAGCCTATTTCCGCAGGGCACTTGTTCGGTGAATTCGTCCCAGAAATGCCAGATGGGAGTCGAAGTCCTATGCAGCAAGCCTAGATTTGGTGCTTGTTAGGCGACTTTGGCCCACACCTGCCAGATAACAGCCTAACTATCAGGAAGTGAAGCTTAACGTTGACACGTGTATGATTATGTAGGCCCGAAGATGCCAGATGACCGCCGCGCTGCCCGGCAGTAATACAAACATCAGCACTCATTTCGTGATTTCGCGCCAATAGGTAAATGGCAGCCAAACTATGAAGGAGTGACGTCTAACTCTGATTCCTCTTTGGCGAATTAGGACCGACATACCCAAACTCGTGTCAAAGGTCATATTTGGCTCTATATTGGCTTATTCGAGCTTCTCAAGGCCCAAAATTCCCAGACAATTTTATATGTGTGCCCGAAGCTCTGTGCTACGTAGGAAATAGTTCGATATCTCACTCTATGCTTTCACAAGAATTGTTAATAAATATTTAAAAACAAATTAAAGACGCTCACAAATCTTTACAAAGCGAAATTAGTGCGCTGATCTTGAGGACGAGGAAAAGAGGGTACGGTGAGGAAGGTGTTCAGTCCATGACCTCCCGAACTCCTCGTTAACCCACTAAACTTAGCGAGAAACCTTTTCCCGCCAAATTTATCAAGGAAATTCTCCACTAAATTTAGCGGAGACATTTGCTCGTTAACTTTAGCGGGATAAGTTTCGTTCTAAATTTGACGACAATGTTTCCCTCCTAAATTTACACGATACCCTTCACCGGTAACTTTAGAGGAGAAATTGACGTTACGTGAGTTCGTGTCACATCAATCATGAACAAATTCATTTTATTCGTTATATTTAGCTGGAAAATTAACGTAACATGATCTCTGCGTTATTTTAAATTCCCTCTAAATTTAGCAAGAGCGGTTACGCCGACGCCGAAGCCTCGAAACGCGGAAACAGACGCCTGGGCGCTACGCTCTAAAAATAGCATTTGTCGTAGCACGCTTCTTTGAGGCACCCCCGAGTTTAGAAGTGTAAAGGAACTTTTTTGACCACTTAGTACAACACCAGTTTTGTTCCCTTTTGCGTATTTCATAAATTCACTAAAATGATTTATTATTTTTAATGACTCATAAAGAAATAGTGTAGTTTCTTTTAAACATTTTTGTTAGGATTTGTTGTTACCTCCTCAAACTTTTGTTCCAAGGTATCAGGCGGATCTTTTCTATACTTTTTTTAGCCCGGCGCTTACTTTTTTTTCGAATTTTACCAATATTTCACGGTTTATATTTATTATTTTCTTTACAAATGCTCTATTGCATTTGTGAACCAGTAAGAAGCTTAATTTTCGGTTTAAGAGTCTCCAACAATTGTTTTGACATCGCATTTTTTACTGTGTTCAGAAAAGCGAAGAAAATATGCTCAAAAGCTCAAAGAAAACATCCCATAGGCAACTTGTCTGTCCGACATTGCTTTGAGTGGAGGCTTCGACACCATATTTATTTGATTTAATAATAATTTGTATCAACTGCGCTGTGGTCAATTATGCCAGGAATTACAATTATATTTTAAATTGCACTGCGATTGTTCGTCAATAGCAAATATAAAATCGAATATGTTTCTTGTTGGCGAAATAACAGACCGGTTTAGAGCAAATGAGATAATGAAATCGATAACAGATAGGTAGTGCCTGACAAATTTATATTATAAAAATTAAAGTCCTCATCCACAATACTAGAGCTATCAAAAATAATAGACCGCATATTACCAAGTTCATGGTTGTTATTTTCTAATTGGTGACGGGAGTGGGTGCCCAATAAAAGGGTGCCTTTTTTGGACCAGTAAACACGAGTCAAAACAAATCCAGCAACTTTTGGCGGCATCAGAGGGTTCTTGCTTGCCCACCGTGAGTATATCTATAAAATCCTACACCACATGCTCATTTAAATCTTTACGAAGGAGTGCAGAGCCTTTAGAAATACTCGACTCCTTAAGCACAAATTCATTTAGCCAAGACTCAGCGCCCATGACTTGGTTTGAATGCATTGCCTTTACTCGCCAAACAAATATATCTTTATTTTGGAGACTGAGACAGTTTCTCAACATAACCATGAGATGACTGTCTAACCAAAGGTGCCATTCCAAGTCTCGTCTACGAAACACTACCTACACTCTGTCTTAATAAAACCGTCCAGTACAGCCAAGCTGCGAGGGAGAGAGCTTATGCCAACGTATTCAAGAGGAGGGAAAGGAGGAAAGAGAGAGAAAGGCCTGAATTCTCCCTTCCCCTCCCCCTTGCTCCACGGTAGCTTTGCCTATAGTCCACGGGTCTTCTATAAGTTGTATTCAGTTTCCTTAAAATACTATACTGTGAGTCAAAAAGTCAGAGGGAGCTTAGAAGCACTGCAATGTTACGTTCAGGTGCCTGATATTGCTAATTTTGACCCATCCACTATTTGACCTTTTTATCATATATGGGAGTCCGACTGGAACTGCAATGTTACGTTCAGGTGCCTGATATTGCTAATTTTGACCCATCCACTATTTGACCTTTTTATCATATATGGGAGTCCGACTGGAACTGCAATGTTACGTTCAGGTGCCTGATATTGCTAATTTTGACCCATCCACTATTTGACCTTTTTATCATATATGGGAGTCCGACTGGAACTGCAATGTTACGTTCAGGTGCCTGATATTGCTAATTTTGACCCATCCACTATTTGACCTTTTTATCATATATGGGAGTCCGACTGGAACTGCAATGTTACGTTCAGGTGCCTGATATTGCTAATTTTGACCCATCCACTATTTGACCTTTTTATCATATATGGGAGTCCGACTGGAACTGCAATGTTACGTTCAGGTGCCTGATATTGCTAATTTTGACCCATCCACTATTTGACCTTTTTATCATATATGGGAGTCCGACTGGAACTGCAATGTTACGTTCAGGTGCCTGATATTGCTAATTTTGACCCATCCACTATTTGACCTTTTTATCATATATGGGAGTCCGACTGGAACTGCAATGTTACGTTCAGGTGCCTGATATTGCTAATTTTGACCCATCCACTATTTGACCTTTTTATCATATATGGGAGTCCGACTGGAACTGCAATGTTACGTTCAGGTGCCTGATATTGCTAATTTTGACCCATCCACTATTTGACCTTTTTATCATATATGGGAGTCCGACTGGAACTGCAATGTTACGTTCAGGTGCCTGATATTGCTAATTTTGACCCATCCACTATTTGAACTTTTTATCATATATGGGAGTCCGACTGGAACTGCAATGTTACGTTCAGGTGCCTGATATTGCTAATTTTGACCCATCCACTATTTGACCTTTTTATCATATATGGGAGTCCGACTGGAACTGCAATGTTACGTTCAGGTGCCTGATATTGCTAATTTTGACCCATCCACTATTTGACCTTTTTATCATATATGGGAGTCCGACTGGAACTGCAATGTTACGTTCAGGTGCCTGATATTGCTAATTTTGACCCTTTCGCCATTTGACCTTTTTATCATATATGGGAGTCCGACTGGAACTGCAATGTTACGTTCAAGTGCCTGATATTGCTAATTTTGGACCATCCACTATTTGACCTTTTATCATATATGGGAGTCCGACTGGAACTGCAATGTTACGTTCAGGTGCCTGATATTGCTAATTTTGACCCATCCACTATTTGACCTTTTTATCATATATGGGAGTCCGACTGGAACTGCAATGTTACGTTCAGGTGCCTGATATTGCTAATTTTGACCCATCCACTATTTGACCTTTTTATCATATATGGGAGTCCGACTGGAACTGCAATGTTACGTTCAGGTGCCTGATATTGCTAATTTTGACCCATCCACTATTTGACCTTTTTATCATATATGGGAGTCCGACTGGAACTGCAATGTTACGTTCAGGTGCCTGATATTGCTAATTTTGACCCATCCACTATTTGAACTTTTTATCATATATGGGAGTCCGACTGGAACTGCAATGTTA
>JAZHYW010042930.1:0-16025 GCA_037355805.1 Ixodes ricinus
TCTGGCAATAGCCGTTCCGGTACGTAGTACTTCTCCCCCCTTCCCCTCAAACAGCATTTTGTCATGCCCCCCCCCCCCCGAAACAGAATCCTGACTGCATTACTGATGTACTACGTCATTGGTTTTGTAGGTGATAGCCAAGGAACCCCAAGGACAACGAGTACCCCGATGATTGACATTTGGACGCCGCTTGGTCGGGTCCATCGGTTCGTGGCGTCGGCAGTGGTCGCGCAGTCGTTATTACGCACGGCAGGACGCTCGTATACAGTTGTAAATGAACCGATGAATAGGTTGTTTCACGGCGCAGCGGCATTAAAGCCCGTACAATATGGTCATTCAAATTCACGATTCCAGGCCGGGTTCCCCGCAGTGCGAACCTTGCTACACGTGCTCGGGACTGTGCACACGTGTTCTATGTGCTTCATATATCTGTGAAGTCTTCGAGGAGTGCGTGCTGGGATTGCACTTTCGTGCAGCCGGGTCGTATCGTAAGAAACCGTGAGACATGTCTTAAAACATGGCGCTCCCTTCGCACCTTCGCAGGCGAGGTGTACACATGACGCAGCATATCCCCACGCGATGTCCAGACGGCATCAGAGGTTGCCTGATTAGTATGTCCATATGTACCGCCCATAAGACTCGGGTTCGTCGAAGAATGACCTGCTGCGGCCACGCCTTCGTACCGTAGCAGAGAACGCATAGCGCGCACTTCCACCGCGAGTACATCGTACAAAAAGGCAGGCTGCAGGCTCTGTCTTAGAGCGTGTTTCCTTCCACGTGTGAAGAAGGTTCTTTCATATACCATATACAGAGGTGCTTTTCTTGCCAAGCTTTGCAGATTTGTATTAAAAAAGGCGTAGAAAGCTACTCATATGCGGTCTGTACAGGTGACTTGTATGACCAGGGGGACGGAGCCAAGGGGGCTAATATTAACGATAAGTCGACTAATTAATTAAAATTCGTTAATTAACTTTTTAATTAATGAAAATTGACTTATGGTTCCAATTAAAAACTCACTGCGTCATTGAAGACCACTAAATCAACTCTTTTTAGAAAGACTTGAAGAGCTCGTGGGAAAGTCGGGGACGCACCGAAGTTAACACTCGTGGAGCAGGAGCAAAGCTAGCAGTGCCGAAGCACTACGGATGATTAGAATATCATCGCGAACGTGATAATGCAGGTCCGCAGATAACTACGTCGTTTTATCTGCATGCGAACACCGATGTATTTTGTATGACTGAGGCTTGACGGCTGAAATGGATGTTCCCAGGAAGTGCGGTCGGCTGATTTGGTATGTACCACTGTGATAAATTCCCACGGCATGTGTGGAAGTTTCCAAGCATCTTGTTATCACTCCGCATCCGATTAGGGTTCGGCATTATCTGATAAGAACGCCGAAGAGCCACAACTCCGAAAGCAAGAGAAGCGTGAGTATAATAAAGCACTCCTTGTGGTTTTGGGGGCAGCTCTTAGGCGCCGTTTCCGGCAGGCGGCGTCGCCGTCGCCGTCGGCGTCGCCGTCGGCGTAACCGCGCGGTGCATGATGGGTAAATTTCCCCGCTAAATTTAGCGGAAAATTTTCCCCGCTAAATCTAGCGGAAAATTTTCCCCGCTAAATCTAGCGGAAAATTTTCCCCGCTAAATCTAGCGGAAAATTTTCCCCGCTAAATCTAGCGGAAAATTTTCCCCGCTAAATCTAGCGGAAAATTTTCCCCGCTAAATCTAGCGGAAAATTTTCCCCGCTAAATCTAGCGGAAAATTTTCCCCGCTAAATCTAGCGGAAAATTTTCCCCGCTAAATCTAGCGGAAAATTTTCCCCGCTAAATCTAGCGGAAATTTTCCCCGCTAAATCTAGCGGAAAATTTTCCCCGCTAAATCTAGCGGAAAATTTTCCCCGCTAAATCTAGCGGAAAATTTTCCCCGCTAAATCTAGCGGAAAATTTTCCCGCTAAATTTAGCGGAAAATTTTCCCCGCTAAATTTAGCGGGGAAAACTCCCCCCTCCTCGAGGTCACGTGACCCCCAGGCCACGTGACCCCCCTCTCCGAGGTCGTGACCCCCCCCCCCCGTGCCTTCCCCTCCTCCTCAAGAGCTGCGCTCTAATTCAGCGTTACAGGGAGTTGTAAACGGCTTTCATTTTTTTTCTCTTTTTTAAAGGGGCACTTAGAGAGTGGATTATGAGATCGCCCGTTTATGAGCGATATAACTCAATCTACGGACTCTAAACATTCCTAAACAAAAAACGAAAACAGAAACCACACTAAAAGTTGCACATTGCAGTTATGGGTGGCACGATGATCTGCACTTTTCTAAAAAATCTGGTCAAAGAATCGGCGACACGGTGCGTGTCACGATCTTTAACCTCTGCGCCTTGGAGCAAACCTACAACAAAACAGCCGTCGGAGAGCGTCAAAAAAGAATGTAATTGGCGCATTACGTCTCTACTCGTACCCAAGATTTCATGTCTTTTATCAAAGTGACAATTATTGCAGAACGCGGCTCAGAGCATAACGCGCCTGAAAAGAAACAAATAAGAGTAACCTTCGGAATGTCCACGTGTTTAAACTATCTTCGTTGGTCAAATTTTGTGACAATAAAAAGTCACAAAATGCGCTTCCCCAAGAAGAATAAGTGTAACCGTTTGTTTCTATTGCTGTGTGTTTATTAAGACATCTTGCCATCTAGAACTGGTCATTTTTGTTGACCAACTAACAATATGCCCTCAAAAACAAGTTTTTGCAGAAAGCATTGCCGAGTGCACTTTTTGCGCGGTCGAGACAGAAAACATTAATACATAATTGTATAAAAATCCCTCAACCGAATACAGCTCCCTAAGACGTTCGAATGACATAAATGAGCAGCCTTCCTCAATACGTTTGCAGGGGGCCGCCCAAAGGCACTCTCTCAGTAAGAAGATCTCGGAATTGAAGGTCACAGGCTGATCATCAATCGTTCAGGAGGGTACGACGCAGCCTCCTGGTCTATGCTGACAAAGCCTGGCAGATAGCCACGAGGAAGCAGCCGCCGAAATGGAAAGGTGCTCCTCCTTTCCATTTCGTAACCTCCTCGTGTCTGCCGCTCCGGCGGACGAGCAGATGAAAGGAGAGCCACATGACTGGCCTTGCGCTGCGGCAAGCGCCAAAACACTTCTCCCGAACAAACAAGTGTGTTTCGGGTCCTCGCCGCTGCAAAGCTGCGCGCTGACGTCCAGGTTCCCCGAGAAATGGCTGTTTGATGCTCTGTGCTACCAGATCCTCGCGCTTCTAATCTGCGACCGTGAACTCTATGTCCTTGTCGTCGAACTGCCAGGCTTTGCAGTATAGAGGAGTCTATGGTACGAAGCACAACGTCCCCGTTAGACCCTTTCTGTTGTTCTCTCAGTTGCCACCAGGTGCATGGGCCACAGCATACGATGGAGCTTTGAAGAAGAGGTTTATTCGTTGGAGCTCTGGTTAGGCGTTAAAATTAAAATCGAACATCGCATTCATTAACTTTCCTCAAATGCGTCATTTCGTCTACCATTCTTAATCGAGGGTCAGAAATTTCTTCCACAATTGAAATATTTTGCTACGGGAAAGATTGATGTTTCACCTATTCCATATTCCGTGCGCTCTTTTTTTTTACAATTTAATTGATGCGCTTGCTTCAAGCGTCTTAAAGGGACCATGAAATGAATCTGAAATCGAATTTCATCCACCGGACGTCGCGAAAGGTGTGAAAAGAAACACAAAAGCACAAAAATAGGGAGCCAAAAAAAATTCTTTGATATGAGAACTTTTTTCAGAAAGAAATACTGGACTCTTTTTGCGCCTTCTTTCCTTCGAAAGCACTCTGCCTTTTCACTGCTACGGACCCGCGGAACTGCAGCACGTCAGCCGAATCCACGTCGCCTATGTAGAGCCCTGCATATCTGCGGATTATCCGCCGGATATCCGCAGATATCCGCAGTAAACTGGCGGATGCGGATAAAAATTAGGCGGATTTTGGCGGATTGCGGATCGGATGCGGATGTCAGGCTGCGTCGGATATCCGCGGATCCGGATCTAAATTTTTGCCCGGTGGCATTCAGTCCGTCGACTGACGTTTCATCTACAGATCGTTTAGTCGATATGCGACGTCTGATCGAAAGGCTTCCCGTGTTCGTTTCGTCGAAAAACCTGAGACGTTTCGTCGCACGCAACCCTGCTGTTTTCGTAACAAACGTTTTGCGTCTCGCCTGGATTACAGGGGGGGAGGGGACATGGTTTGGTTAAGCAGCTCCGCCGTCAATTTGAGCGTTTTTATCGAAACATATTTTCGGAAAGGGTACTAAAAATTTAGCCTATAGCAGCAGTTAAATCATTAAAAAACTGTTTACATAATTTATAATCGTTAAAATACGCTGAAACCGATACCGAAACTAACTTGCCACTGGACTGGTCCGCCATTTTGACGTGACGTCACATATGGTATAAACACTCGCACGTGTGCAGTTTGAGCCTGGCCAGCCTGGCAGCAGTTCACTGTTTTGTGCTCGTGCTACGGATAAAAATGGACTCATCAGGCTCGTCTGAATCGAGCAACGATGAGGATATGCTGCTAGATTTTGAGGACGATGACGATAACCCGTTCTCATACGATCCGCCGGCATCGCCTCCGAGGGAACCGCCAGCGGCGGCTGCATTCGCGATCCGCCGCCATGTGGACCCAGATGCCGCTTCCGAAGCGGAATGGTAAGGCAGCTTTGTTGCTAGCACGCCAAGAAAAACTGATCGACGTTATGCCTTTTAATTGGAGACACTTTTGTTATATCTTGGGGTCTGACAATAGACGGTTTTAGTAGACCGTGTTTTCAAGCGACGCTTCCGTAGCGCGAGACCCTACGGCACAACACCAATTTCCTCCAGTCGCCATTACGCGCTCTTACATAACTGTATAAACCGACAACATAAGCAAAAAGCAGACAGTCGCTAGCACCAACAAGCCACAAAGCAAGCACCCTGACCAACATGTGACGTCACGGCAACGTCAGTGCCATCATGGCAGCCTCCGTGTGCCGCTCTTGCTCAGTGTTGCCAGTAGGGCGGCAGCAAGTGATTTGGGTGTGTACATGTAAATTTCAAAATTCATTTTCTTCTAAGAAAATTAATATTTTTTCGAGATATTTTGTACACATGCTCAGGAAGGGCATCCGAATACATGGTGAAAATTTTATAGAAATCGGTGACCATCAAAATCACGGCGGAGATGCCCTTTAAGCACGCCTTAGTGAATAGCGCGCTGCTTTAGCGGCTTAGAGAAGAAATACGTTGTCGACAAAACGTCGCAGGGGCATGTGCCCACAAAACGTACAGCGTCGACGAACCGTGTGTCTATGAAATGTATGTCCGTGAAAAGTTGTCCACGAAACGTATTTCCACAAAACGCGTTTCGAAGAAACGATAGGGATCCTAAGAAAGATCTGATTCTTACTGAAGATCGCTTCAGTTAGTGCATTTCATCTCGTCAAAAATGCTATCTATAGAAAAGTAAAAGTAAAGAATGCAGGGCATCAATCGTCCCGAGAAAGCTAGTTCTTTGGCAGGGAAAGAGCGGAAAACTTTCTCGGGCAAAGAAAACATCAAACGAACAAGTCACAAGAAAGTAGAAGAAACCTCCCCTCTCCGCAGAGAGTGGTGTGGTCATGATACCAAAAACAAAAGAAGTGCTTCGACAGCGAGCGCGACCCTGTGGCGCTGCGGTTTTACAAAGTAAAAAAAAAAAAGTTTTCTTTCAGTATATATATTTGAGCGCCTGCACGCCGCGATCTTTCTCGAACAACACGTTAGTCGATCTGAGCCTTGGACTCTGACTTAGCGGCGCATCTGCCCGCTGGCTGACACGAAACACCGTGAGACTCGAGGCGGCCGCATACGCTCGGTAACATCACAGAAAGGATTTTGTCTTCCTACCACTGCTTCTCCTCCTCTCTTTCCGAACTTTTTATTTTTTTATTTTTATGACCTTTTTTCTTAGGCGTTCAGACTTCAGGGAGATGTTAAGGGGCCACAGGTGAAAGTTTCCGATTCCGCGTGCGGCGGGGAAGAACGCGGTCGGCGTGATTTCCGCTGATTTTGCTAGTCTAAATGTAATCGTAACCTCTGGTGGTTAGCAAGAACATCGACATGGTTCCACATTTTGCGGATGCGGTTCGGATACGGATACAAAGTATGCGGATGCGGATCGGATACGGATACAATAATGTAAAAAGTTTGCGGATGCGGTTCGGATGCGGATACAAAGTCTGCGGATGCGGATCGGATGCGGATACTCAAACTGTTATCCGCGCAGGGCGAGGCTGTTGGGTAAGCGCCTACCTCACCAGCACCGCGATCATAAACAATAAATAGCCGGCAAATGTTTCCTAAAAAGTTTTGTTAAATAATATTCAGATCCACATTTTGTAGCATAATTAGAGATGTGTGGCGACAATTGCCAAATTTGATATTGTATGTGTATTGTATTGTATTTATGCGGCGCTTGCTCTTTGCAACGAGCGTCTGCAAAACAGACACGCCCCTACCCCCCAAAAAAAAAGAAAGGAAAGAAAAAAGAAAAGGAAATTGGAGTATTGTTGCTGCTGGAGTCGCCGCGCTGGCGCTCCTCGTAGCTAATGGGCTGAAACAGCTCGTCAGATCTCCCGAAACTCGTGCCGTTGAGAACTTCCTGAAGTCTCTCCTGAAGCTTGTCCGCCCGTCTTCTTTCCGCCTGGAATTGCCTCTTCAATTCCTTCACCGTAGACAATCCTCCCTTGTCCTGTATCTTGCGGTCCTCAATGTTGTCCTTTAGCTCTTGCTTCAGCTTCTTTGCTTTCTCCTCGAAATCGCATTTCTGGTTGTTTGACATCTCCAGATGAATGGTGAGATCCTTTACGGCATCGTCCAGCTGCGATTTGAGCTTGGTGCAGTCGTCCGAACCTTCCCTTGCTTTGCACTGTTCTAGATCATCTTTGTCTCCTCGACTGCTTTCTGTAGCATGTCCACGCTTTCTTGCGCCTCAGCCTTGAGCTGAAGCACCTCCTCCTTCAGAGAGGGCAGCAGACGTTTGTACAGTGTCAGCGCCGCTTCATTCTCTATCACATTCGACGCACGCTCCTGCTCAACAAGATGTGCTACGTTCGACAAGCATAGCGTCTCCTCAAACTCTTGCCACATTTTCTCCGGGGCCTGCCCGTGTTTCTCCTCTTCCTCCAGCAGGTATGCCCCCATCTCCTCTACCAACGACTTCCTCGTCTCCGCCACTTTGTTTACTTCGGAAGCAGCCATGGCGCTACTTCGGGAAGCATCTTCTAAACCATGAATGGTGTTGTGCGTTGAAGTTATCTTGCCTGCCATTTCCTCGTTCACCCTAAGCAGAGCCTCCCGCTCCTTGTCCGAGTAATCGATCTGTTGCACGAGTCTCGTAGCAGCGTCTCCAGCGATGCCTTCTCGGCGAGGGTTATAGGTGGATCGCCCACCAAGCCTCGAGTCTCCGCTTCGCGCACGCCACAAATTTGGTTTCTTCTGTAAATCCAAGAGCTATCTATCGTGTGGTAAACGAAGCTGAGCCAGCTCCGGAGCTGTCCCAGGCTGTCCTTTTTACGATCAAATCAGCATGGCCGACATCGTCGCTTGGTCACCGTGGTCACGACGACCAGCGAACGTTTATTTTTTTACGTGTTCTTCTCGCGCGTCCCGACTTCAAGCAGCAAGAAAAAAGCACTTGAAACAGACCACGACGAACAAGAACGCTGGATCCGCAAACACCCGAGACAAGCTGAAACGGCAACGCAGAGAGAACTTCCGGTTCCTGTCCTAGCGTACGTCACGACCGTCAAAATTACGCCGCAACTCGTTTTGCGGTCAGTGGGAGAGAAAGAAAAAGTCAATATTTCATTATTTTATTGTGTAGAAGTTAATGAACCGAGACGAAAACGGATGCCTGTTCGGCATTCAGTGAACGTTGAAGGTTTAATGTAAAGTTATCTGGCAAAAGTAAAAAGGTCATTTCATGGTCCCTTTAATTATCCGTTGAAAGCGCGAGTCAAAGGAAACGACAGTGCATTTTTTATGCACAAGTTTTAACAGCAAGAAACAAGGCACGCAGAATCTTAAACGTACGTTCTGCAAAAAACAAATTTTTGGAGCTAGAATTGTTATTTAAACAGTTTGGGTTTTTATTTGATGTTATTATGCTTTCTGAGACATGGTACACTAATGAAACTGATATTTTCAAGCTACCAATGTATAACAGTCATGTTTTAAACCGAAACAGCAGCAGAGGTGGCGGGATCTCGCTCTTAATAAAGAAAAACTTGAACTCTGAGCTATTGACCGAATACTGTATTACTAATAAGGATTATGAAGTGTTATCCTTTGTAATAAACAATACGATTATTGCGGTGTTCTACCGCCCTCCAGAAGGAAATATTGCAACTTTTTTAAACTTTTTGGAAGTGTTTCTTGAATATGCTTCTAGTAATAGATATGACATCGTTTGGGGAGGGGATTTCAACATAAACCTGCTTGCAGATTCAGTTCACAAATGCGATATGGAAAGTCTTCTAGCTGTCTATGGTTGTACAAATCAAATAGCAACGCCAACGCGGGTAACTGAAACTTCGGAAACACTTCTAGATCTTTTTATAACCAATTCCGCAACGTCATCTACAAAAGCAGGAGCGATGAGTTGCGCGATTAGTGATCACCTGCCAGTATACTTGTTTACTGCAAGAACAAAAAGCATCCCAATGAAACAGCCATCTAAATTTGTTTACACTCGGCCAATTACGCCAATCCAATTAGAAATATTCAGGAAAAACATTGCATGCATAGACTGGAGTGAGGTTTACAGAAAAACAGATGCAAACGAAGCATACGACTTGTTTTTGGATATATTTCGAGCCACCTACAATGACAGTTTTCCTTTAAGAAAATGGGTAACGCCCAATAAAGCAAGGAAACCGTGGATCACCAAGGAGTTGATTCGGAAAATGCGAATAAAATGCAACATGTATAGGGCATTTTTAAAAACGCGTGACTCTAATTGCTTGAAAGAATTTAAAAAATATAGGAACCAACTTACAAAAGAGCTCCGTAAAGCCAGAGAAAAATATTACAGTGAATCATTTTCGTTATCGTATTGGCGGACTGATATAATGTGGAAGAAGTTAAACTCAGTCCTAAACCGCAGAGAAACATCAACCTCCGTTGACAGCATAATCAGTGATGGTAAACAATTGGGCGGTATCCCTCTGGCAAATGCATTTAATGACTATTTTGCAAACGTCGCCAATCGTGGGTCTAATTGTACTCGCACCTATAAAATAAATGGACAAGGGAACAATAACTCTATATTTTTATGCCCTGTTACTGAAAATGAAATCGTATCGGTGTTCCTGGGAATAAAAAACAGCAATAGTTGTGACGCGGATAACATTCAAATAACACCAGTCAAATACGTCATAGACTTGCTCTCCTCCCATCTGGCTCATATCTTTAATTTATGCATTCTTAGCGCATCATTTCCTAAAAATATGCAACTTGCAAAAGTATCGGTAATTCACAAAAAAGGAGATAAAAATAATATGACGAACTATAGGCCGGTGTCAATTTTACCGGTATTCTCAAAAGGGTTAGAAAAAATAATATGCGCACGATTGACTTCATTTTGTGATAAACATAATGTGCTTACCGATGCACAGTTTGGATTTAGGAAAAATCGCTCCACCGAACTCGCGTTACTTGAGGCAAAAGAATTTATCTTGAGAAATTTTGAACAAACACAAATGGTATTGGGGGTCTTTATAGATTTCACAAAAGCTTTCGACTATCTAGACCATAGCTTACTCATAAAAAAACTAGATTTTTATGGAATCCGTGGCCAAGCATTAGCGCTCATGCAATCATACTTATCTCACCGCAGGCAGTACGTTAACATCAATAGTTACTGCTCAACTATACAACCAATAAGTACTGGGGTACCTCAAGGCAGCATTTTAGGACCGCTTTTATTTAATCTATATGTTAATGACATAGTGGACATCGGCGTGACAGCTAAATTTTTGATATACGCAGACGATACAACAATGTTGTTTGCAGGAAGTGATCACAGCGAGATCACCGATACTGCAAACGCCGCTCTAAGTAAGTTGTACGACTGGACAGAAAGTAACTATCTAAAGATCAACACAAACAAAACAAAATATATCTTGTTCCGCCCTAGAAATAGAAACGTTAGCCTGCCTGCCGATCTCTTGATAAATAGCTCACCGATTGAAATGGTTAAAGATTTTAAAACCTTAGGTGTGATCTTCAATGAGCATATGACCTGGGACTCACACGTCAGAAATATAGCTTCGAAATTAGCTGGTGTCATTGGATTAACATATAGAAACCGCTTTGTGCTTCCGCTCTTCGTTAAGAAAGTTATATACAGATCGTTATTTTGTTCGTACCTTAACTACTCGCATCTCGTCTGGGGCACGACCACAGTGACTAACCTAAACAAAATTCACCTACTTCAGAAAAGAATGATGCGTATAATCCACAACGCCCCTTACGACTCGCATACGGAAGAATTCTTTAGAAGTTTAGACTCACTGGCGGTTCAGAATATGTATAGCTATAGGCTCATTTGTACGTACAAAAATCAAACATATAATCGCATTGAAACAATTCCTAAATTATCACACTTGACGAAAAACATCCCCGTGTATGAAACACGAAGGCGGGAATACTGGCAGGTGACCACTAACAGAACTGCATACGGAGATCAAATGTTGAGGCACACCTTGCCAAAACTGTTAAATCATCTGTCATGTAATGAGCTAGATATACATAGCACATCATTTAAACAATTACGAAATTTTTTACAACCATGAGAAAGACAGAAAGCAAAAGTGTGTACGGCGCTGGCCGCACTCAGTTTGTATTATGTATTTTTAGTTTACCTCGCAGTGTACTTGTATTACATACCGTATTTCTCATCGTGTTTTCCGGATGTTGACTGTTTCTGTGTATTTTATTGTAGATCACTCGTAATGTGTTCATTCTTTTTTTACATATTTCTGCAATTTGAATAGGCAATAAGGATCTACGCTGTAAACAACCTTTTTTTTAATGTGTTTACTTTTATTGTAATTTTTTTTTTAAGTTTAGGCTTTTTAAGTAAAGTCGAACTTTGTGTAACGATAGGGAAAGTGCTGGTACGTTTCTCAATGTTGTTTAATATTTCTTCCCAGTGCTCCTGACACGCCCTTTTGTATTTTCACTAACTATATTTTTGCTTCCTAACTCTTCAGTGTATATTTTTCCATTGCCGCCGCCACTGCCTCTGTAGGGGGGCCGAGGACCATGTCAAGCTGATTTATCAGCTTTTTTCCTCGGCCTCCCCCATTTTGTAAATGGGAAAATAAACTCATTTGATATATGATATTAATTCTTCTTTTTTTTCTTAGGTAGCCTCGGAGCTTTAGTGCAGTTACACTCATCTTCATAAAAAAGACGAATTCTAACTCGTGGATCACGGCACCATGCACTCGGCTTCGGAAACGTTGCAACAAAAGCGTCGGGAATCCCTAAACATGAGACACCTTTATCTCATCACACGCTAAAAGAAAGGAGGGTGCATACTGCTTCATGCTTTGTGACTTTTTAGGAACGGCACGCTTGCCTTTGCTTCTCCGATGCCACACCGATAAAAAAGGAACCGCGTGCGGTCGGTGGCTGGCGAGACATCCTCGATCCAGGCAACGTCCGGACCCCGCTCTCAACTCTTTCAACCGAGCCATAAAATTCTCGCGTCGAGCTGAAAGCCTCGCTCTGGGGTCCTCAAGCCCGTGCCGTGGCTGACGAGGGCGGTGGAGAGGTCTCCAGCGCCATGACACCCCATGGTGACAAGTCAATCAGCTCTGGGGCCCGTACTGAACCTCGCAAACAAAATAGTTTTTTTGTACATGTGCGTGTGTGTGTGTGAGGGGGGGGGGCGGGGGTAGGGAGTTGCGGAGAGAATTCCCGTGTATTTCCGGGCCGCCCGCGCGTCAGGAGTCACGGTCTTGGGATGCAGGCTGTCGCTGCCGGATCCCGACAGCTAGACGCCGTAGACGTACCCCTCCTCAATGGTTTTTCTTTTATAGATGCGGAGCATCTCTTGCTCGGGTCTATGTCCCACGGCGTCGGCGTCGGCGTCGTCCCGCACTCACACTACGCATGCGCAACTCTCCTCCTTCCCTCTCTCCAACAGCCGCGCGTTACTCTCTCCGCTCTCTCTCTCTACCGGCTGCGTGCACTTCGCGTGCGTTCTCTTCTCCTCACACCGCGCGCATGCGAAGCGCTCTCCTCCTCTAGTCTGCCTCCTCGAGTGTGCAACAAGCAGCGGTAGGGGCGCGCATGCAGTGGCGTGGCCGAGGACACAAAGAAAAAAAAAAGGAAGTGGCCGAGTGGGCTAACGCCTCTCAGCTCGGAGCGTGGAGCGAAAGCTTGCGCTGGGAACCTCCTGGGTTCGGATCCCACCGCCCCCGCCCGTTTCGATCTGGATGAGTTCGTACCGGCACGCGTTCGTGTGATCACTACTGCGTGATGCTGTTAGAAACGATCCGCGATGCTCCGCATTCGCGGATCGCGATAGTGTCCAGTGCTCGGCTTCGCACTGGCAGACACAAAGCGAGGTAACAATGAGATACATTAATTTACCTCAGACAAAAAGAAAACTATAACTAATTTAGAATAACGATAAAAGCTCGCGGCGTCTGAGTCCAAACCCACCGCTCGAACGAGAGTATGCAGAGAAGAAGCATGAGACGCTCTCGTTGGGGAGAAGTGGGACCCGTGTGTAGCGAAGCGAACTATCAAGTCCGGGAAATACACTCTCTGTCGGAGAAGGATATCTCCGCAGCGATCCCCGTGGCCTGGCTTGGGGGAGGTCTCTTTGCGCCACCGGCATCTGCGCTCGCTACTCGCGAAGTCTCTTGGGAGGGAGGAAGTCGGACGAGGAGGGGTCCTCCGACGGGGAATGTGGAAGAGGGCTGCGCAGCTCGAGGCGGATTGCATCGTCTGGAGGCAGCGGCGTAGGGCCTCACCCATAGCGCCGCGTCGACGCTACTGCGGGGGTTAACCTTGCCTTGAATCGTAGACATCCTACTGTAGTACGGCACGGAAGGAACTGTAAGATGAGCATAAATCGTCATCTGCAAAAATAAATTCAAAATAGGGTCATAGAGAAGAACGACTGATGCAATCAGGGCCGCCTTACCTTTTAAATAGGTGTTCTTAATTATTATTATAGGTTTTGTTTGCAGAACAGTTCAACGTGTGACTGGGAGTTTTAGTATGTCGTTCCGGTAGCTGCGACAACGATACCCGATAACCCCGCCGACGGCTTTGCGCATGCGTTGTACAGTCATCGGGTAGCGCTATCTGGGGTATCGGAACAATCTCCTAAAGCTCTCTGTCTGCGCGTCTTAACCGTTTTGTCCGTTGGGTTGCTTAGTGTTCATTTGCTTAGTGGAACGAGCAAAAACATCGCGAGATTTAAGAATAGAAAAAATAAGCCTGTTGATGTTCACAAGAAACAAAAGACGCAAGAGTTGAAGCCTTAAGCGTACGGTGTCAATAAATAACGGAGTTGCTTCTAATTCACTCTGGTAATCGTCGAAAGGTATGTTGTACGTGAACGTGCGCTCATAGCCTGCTGCGTAAGACGGGAAAATTAATTAACGCTTCGTCTGACTGTAGCAAGAGCTTACCGCAAAGGCTGCAAGCACACGATCCCTGCGCTCGATAGCAATTCGTATCGAGTCAAAGCTACGCTCGCACTTGCATTCTTTGCTCTGTTTACGGTGAGTTCACGTTTTAAGGAGAGACAAAGTGCCTCTCCATCCGTTATGTCAACCAGTCAGCCGAAGCCGAAGCAGAAGTGACGCAGCGCAAGCGTATAGGTTTCATCGTTCTCTTCGAAACACCTTCCAAACACGATTCTGCAAAGTCAGCATGCAGAGACGATTCTCTCTTGGCCACGCTCGCCGCTCTGACTCAACACGACTGCTGAGCGGCGATTCCACAGGTGCCACGTGTCTTATGAAGAGAAAGAAAAACTGCACCAAATACATACCTTTCAAGTTTCCGTATCGATTACGCTGCGACGATTAGTTGTCAAGAAGAGCAAACTAATGATGCCAGTAGAAGAGCAGAGAAAATCAGCAGTCTTCGGGACCCATGGCAATTTGTTACGAAGACAAGAAACGACGCCTCTGGCTTTCTCAGAGCCGTCTTTACGCCGTGGGGTAAACGCGCGCGCTCAAGATTGACGACTGTTCATTTAGAGCCCCCGGTTGAGAAACGTTGCAAACAACGACGGGTGTTTTTAAGCACCACAAGATGGATTTATGGGGGAAACAAAACCATAAATTCGGGAAAGAAAAAAAATGACCAAATAAAAAAATGTAGCGGTCTTTTGTAAGACGACATTTTTCTCGCGAACTCGACGTCCTGACATGTGCCTGGCCTTCCCATTGTGCGTGTCTCGTAGACGCGTAGTGCTCGGCATTCCTAATGAAAGAACGGCTGACTTAATTCTCTTCCTGCAGCTGCGCGCGAATTATTCGTAGTCGATGTACGTTTCGACAGAACAGGAAAACGCCGGATGCGATGTGAGAAACTGGAAACACTCCCGGTGTCGGAAGGGGGTATCTGGTAAAATTACCCTAGGGGCAGAGCTGGCAGTAATGTAATTACTGTAATGAAATTACAGTAATTTAATTACTTTTTCCAGTAATTAGTAATGTAATTCATTACTTTTTGTAGCAGGTAATTTAGTAATGTAATGAATTACTCCAGCGACGGTAATTGTAATTAAATTACCTAATTACTTTTTCGCACCAGGCATATTTTTTGTCCACAATACACAGCGCTTTTCTTTTATTTTACTTTTTCTTTTTGCTCTACACCTTTCCAAAAACGCTCTTTGGCCGCCGCTATGTTGCTGATGCTAATGCGGCTGGTGCGACTCTCGCGCCCGCTATCAGCTAGACATTTTCTGCCACTCTCTTGAACTGTGAAAACCCGCTCAGCGCGATTCTCTACCTATGTTTTGCGGTTTTGCATTCGACGTTTTCTGGCCCCTCTTGAAAGTTTCCGCTTACTTTTTCTGATGCATGCTGCGTACCCTCTCTGTGTTATCTTCCACTGTGAGAAATAGGGCTGGTAAGTGCCTGCCATTCGAGCTTTTCTGCTCGACATTCTCGGGAAACGAAGGAGGGGAAGTAGGTCGAACTAAGGCCCCTGGTGGAACGGCCCTCGACGCGATTTTGCGAACAATGACAATTGTTCTCCCCTCCCAGAGATAATCCGCGTAGGGTCCGCGGTTCAAGCTGGCATGGCTAGCAGACAAAGAACTGGGAGAGAAGAACTGGAAACTGGTGCAGTGCCAGTACAATGCTTCGCTTCCCGTGCAAGAACAAGTGAGACCAGAGCCGGCAACGGAAATTTCTGATCCAGACGATGATTTCTTCAGCATCAGGCGGACAGAAGCGCATCGTCCAGACGCTGACGAATTCCACCGTTGGAAGCACAGCGATACCACAGAACTTTCAGTTTTGGAGAGCTTTCCGAAGATGAAAGAGCTCTTCGTGCGGTTCAACACCGGGCTACCTTCGTCTGCTCCGGCCGAAAGGTTGTTCAGCATGGCAAGGGACACGTTGTCCTGCAAGAGGGGATCTCTCTCCGACGAAAATTTTGAAGCGCAGCTGCTCCTGAGATGCAACAGAGAGTTCTAGCTGTGTGCCATGAACTGTGTAAATAATGTAAATAAAGTTGTCTGTAAAAGGAAGTTATCAATAGCTCCTTTATATTTAAAAGTATACAAAAGTAATGCGAAAGTAATGTCATTACTTCTAAAAGTAATTTGTAATGGTAATTAATTACTTTCTGGCTGTGGTAATTTGTAATGTAATTTAATTACATTTCAGCAATTTTCAGCAAAGTAATTAGTAATGTAATTTAATTACAAAATATGAGTAATTTGGCCAGCTCTG
>JAZHYW010042932.1:0-42828 GCA_037355805.1 Ixodes ricinus
TGGAAAGATTGTCTCACCCGAGTAAGTCAAGAAAAATCAAAAACTGTTTTCATTATACTTTGCAGGTGCATTAAAATTTGTTTTTATTGTGGCGCTTATTTGAGAAAAATGCAGTGAAGAATAAGTATGTCAATTATATTTTTTTCCACTTCACAAATTTTTCAATCGTAGTAAACGCCAGAATAGCCCACAACGATGCTCTTGTGATTTTTAGATAAAAGGCTTAGCGATAAATTTTCCATAGACGAACCCAGTTTCTATTTTTTTTTTTCTCTTTGACTCCGGATGGTTTCATGCATTCATACTCTCAATTATTGAATGCACCATCTTCGAGTGAACTCTGTAGTAAATCCCAGCGCGAATGGGTTAGGAAACCTATTTATGCAGTCAGTTTGAAGTGCGTTCAAACCAATTCGCCACGCTGTATATGTATGAGATTTGCTTTTTTTATTATTTTAGTAGTGTCACCACTACCCGATGACGGGCTATCGAGATGCGCGCTGAACGTGTCCAACGTGCATTATTTGAGTACACACACCAGCAGCTGCCTAACAATCCTTTTTTTTCCCCCTTGTGCCCTTGTGTTTAGGATTAGTTTCGTTTGAGACCAGGTGGCTCAGCTCAGAAAAGCTCGAAGCTTGGCCTTGGCGAGGCCGGAGGCGAACACTTGATCTCATGCCCCTAGAAACAGAGGAGGGACTGGAGGGGAACCCTGTGAACCTCCTAAACCCCCACCCCCCCCACACAAACATGCACACACACACACACTTCCCCTCAACCCCCCCCCTCCATTCTTTCCTGGACGGACCCGCGCTCGGCGTCCGGCATCCGCGTGCGTGCGTATGTGCGTGTGCGTTTGTGAGTGTGTGCGTGTGTTCCCGGCGCGTGCTTGAGAGCATGCATCGAAGGGGCAGCGCGAGCTCCCGCTACAAATCGCGTGGCCTGAATACACGATCTGCTTTAAGGCTGCGGTCCCACGGCGGCCATCTTGAACAAGGCGTTAGTTCAACCAATAGATGGCGACACGCACCCGTGGGGTGGCCGAAACATTGGTTCACGGTGGGATGGCTCGAGCACCATCACGTTCCCCTCGTGGCCTTGCTCGCGCCGCTGCCAGCTGTGCTCAGCTGGCTCAATAGCGTGGCCCAGCAAACGAATGTATGCGAGAATTTCAGGCTTTGTATAAATTGTTCTCTGATATAGGGAGATGCGGTTCAGCGGTTGTCACGGGCTTTCGCAATAAATCTTACCAAGAAGGAATCAATTGTTGATTGACGTGTCAATACTCTTTCAATGAAAACTTCTGCAGGGATGCACGCTCAGTAGACTCAATCTTCCAAGACATCAGTGGAAGCGGACGTCAAGTAAACTGCTTCGCAATTTACGGTACTTACCTCACCATTATAATGACGACCGAAAAGTGACATAACGAAATATTGTGTTTCATGGGATCGGAAGATTTTGTAAAGGTTGTTACATTATAGTTCCCAGAAAACAAACGCCGTTGCAATATTTTCGAAAGTACCGATATAATGTTGTAAGTACAGCTTCGGAGGAGTATGATGAAAACCATCAGAATAAATAGGAAGACGTTTATTTGCAATGAACACGCTATGAATGAACGGCGTTTAGCGACGGCAAGTTATGAGCGTATGGGAATTTATAAGTTCACGTGATTGCTAACTATGGACATGCGGACAATGACGACCTGTTTTGTCGGGAGATGGAGTAGCGGTGATGACCTGATATCGGACGAATCGTGGCAGACGAACAAGCAAGTTTCTTCTCAGCGAATGGTAAGCGTCCAGGGTCAAGCACAGCACGTGGCTACCGACGTTGTCGACGTTTCGAACACTTACCACTTTCGACAAAAGTGCTGGCACATCAGCTAACTTTGTGGAAAGAGTCGAAGGCTTCCTCGAGTCCAGCGCCATCATGAACTGTAACTGAAAACGATCCACTCTTCACTCTGTGGGTGGCGAAACGTATCCGCATCTGCGGAGTCATGGTCGATGCGTACTCTAAGTGGTTGGAAGTTTACACGATGCCTGCCACGACGTAAAAACGCGTCATAGACGTTCTACGCTCTCTTTTCCCTACTTTTGCCCTATCAAAAATACTTTTCTCTGATAACGCGCCAAATCTTGCTTCAAATAAAATAAACAAGCCCCCCCCCCCCAAAAAAAAAAAAAATGGCATCAGGCATCACATTAGTGCACCATACCATCCTGCAACTAACGGGCAAGCAGAACAGTGGGTGTGCGAAACGAAAAAAGCCCTCTTAATTGAAGCTTACGGAAGAAGCAGTTCAGTGAAGAATCGCCAGGTTCTTGTTCCAGCAGCACGCGACGGTTTCATTTTACACGGTAAAAACACCCGCCGAAACAATATGTTCGGCGGACGAAGAGCCACACCGCTCGATCTCATATGATACTATGGCCATGAATGAAGATCGAGAGACTCCCAGATCGGGAGTAATGGCAGATTATTCGGTCGGACAACTTGTGTACGTGAGGAATTTCAGCGGAAGTCGGGCCTTCCATGTAAAACTTGAGTAAAAAAGGCTCTATGTTGGTTGACAAGAAGGTGTCATCCCTCTGAAGACGTTGGATATCAATGCCCTTGAGTGTAAATATAACGAAATCACAAAACTCTCTTTGTGTATTGTGTAACTGCCCTTGTATTTGGTAGTAGAGGCTATGGTGGTGATTTGGACCTTTCACACCAGGCTCCTATTTCTTATTTTTCGCCTCATACTCCTTTGCGGTTTCAGTAGTCTTCAAGAATCTTTTGGAACGGGGACAATTTACGTCAATGAGGCCATTTGTTCCAAGTAGTCAATCAGGGAATGCTGCTAGAAATCCGTCCTTTATATTAACGAATAAGCCGCACTTCTGCACATTGCAGTTTTCCTGTTCCACGTACAGTTGTAAAGCAGCATCCTCATTGATTCTACCATATTCTGTTGCGGGTGAAGAAAGGTCTTTGGGTACACGATACTTGAAACAAGTCTGGCACTGTACGTTGTGGTTCGACACCCACTAATATCGTCGTCCTTATAGAGCCTGATAATTTAATCATTACTTCGTCACCTCATATTGCTCTTCATCAACAGTAAGTACAATAGGCTACCGCCATATTACAATTCAAGAATTGAAAAATTGAGTCGTTCAGTCCTTCAATATGTTTATTAATTATATAATGTTATTACGTTACATTACCTCGAGACGATCGACGTCCATCGTCGATCTTCAAATACTTATATAAGGGGGGGGGGGGGCGATCGGTGGCCGAGTGCATGTCTAGCGCACACCAGCTCGGAACACGTGGAGCGAAAGCTCGCGCTGCAGAACCCACCCCGCCCCTGCCCGTTTCGATGTGGAAGAGCATCATACCGGCGTATGGTCGTGTATCACTACTGCGTGGTGCACGTTAAAGACCCCAGGTTTGCGGTTGTACCGCACTGGCTAAATTGCTCATGTACACCTGAGACACCAGACGCCCACTAAGGCAGACTAACTTCCGGCTGTATAAACATACACACAACAATTTGCAATTAGACGCACAATCACAAAGAACACAGCGTGTCACCTCTTTTTTTTTTTACCGTCTTTTTTTTAACCAGCGCAAGCTCGCGCGTTCTCTCTTTTGAGACGGTTAGAACTAACGTTGATTAGAAACAGTCGCACATAAAACCCGCGTTTCTCCTACCCGGCCGCTTCCTCCTCTCATTATGTGTAGGTGGTTAAAACTAAATAAGCTATAATAATGGTGTATTATTCATATTTAGTTTCAGTTTCAGTCAGGGGAAAGGAGGTTCGCGGGAAGTAGGGCCAATAAATGAGCTGCGCTTAGAGTATCGGCACTCTCTTTTTCGACAGTGTTGTGGACGCCGCCATTTTGGTGCTTGTGCAGAGCCAACGGTAGAGCAGGCGCAACTGCCGATCGTCATGATTCAAAATTGCGACTTCCTCAGCATTAGATTCGGTGTTAGGAAGCTCATGTAATATTGCTTTGCTTTGTCGCAAACTGTTTAATGTGGAGGACGGAAAAGCGTTTCTTGTGATTTCAGATACAGCTTCAAATAACTGGACACCATGATTTTAAGCCACAATATGGCCAAGTGTCGCTACTCTGAAGCGTAGCTTATTTAATGACACTATTCATGCCCTTGTTCAAGAAGCTTGTAATACCTGGAGGGTCCATGACGTGAGCCCTGTGGATTCCACAAGCCACTACCTTTTGACACCTGCCTCTTCCTCATTGTTCCCGCTAGTGCCAGTAAATTAGCTATGCTTCAGAGTAACGACACTTGGCCATATTGTGGCTTACAATCATGGTTGCCAGTTATCCGAAGCTTTATCTAAAATCACAGGAAACGCTTTTCCGTCCTCCACGAATGTTTAAACAACCCGCGACAGAGCCTAGCAATATTGTATCAGCTTCCTAGCACCGCATCTAATGCAGAGGATGTTGCACTTTTGGATCATGACGATCGGCAGTTGTGTTTGCTCTGCGCAAGACCCAAAATGGCGGCGCCCAAAACAATTTTGGGGAACGGAGTGCCGATACTTTAAACGCAGCTCATTTAGTGACTCTAGGCATGAAGTGAACTCGGGTGTATTCTTTCCCTCTTCGTCTTTATCGTTTATTGATTTCAATTATATCGAATAATGAACACTTTATATCACGCTACGCTTGTGTAATTATTTCTCTTAGATTTATTAACCTGACCCAGTACTTAAACCGTTCATTTATCGATAGTAAATCTTCAAATATATTTTCTAAATGTGAAGGTGAAACGACACGGAGATTGATGATGATACAGACGCCAACGCCGCCCTCGAAAATTGTTTGAACTTGGAAATCAGCAGTTTTGTCTGCCATCCGCCAGGTAGCACAACAAAACACCCAAACAGTTTTTAATTGTTTTTAAAATTAGCTAAGCTCTACAACTATCAAGAAACCAAAGCAAGATCATTGGGAAAATCTAATACATCGCAATGTATATCTATTCCATAGAATAAATGTTATTAGATGCCAATAAATCTGTTTGATGTCCAAAAAAGATGTGCGTCAAAAACAGGTAAGTTTGAAGGGCTCCCGGAGCGTTATGACTTTGAAAATAAAAAAAAGCCACCGTCCACCTCTTGGGCAACTATTGTAGTTCTAAATGTTCTAAACGATTTTACCATGGTTTAATTATTTACTCAGCGGCATTTGAATTACGATGACTCGAAGCACAAAAAAGTGCTACGTTTGATATAGAATATCTAAACAAAAAAATATTACACAACATTAATTTTTTTCTGCATATTACCAAATATAATCACTACATCTGTAGCTAATTTCATTGCCCTAGCGCTTGCCATTAAAAGTATATTTGTGCTGAAAAATGTCAATTTTAGGGCAATATTTGGAGAGCTGTAAAAAACAAAGTAGTGCAAATACCAAAAAAGTATACCGTTACATTCTGCTCCGACATCATCTTAACAAAACTGCTCTATTGGAACCGTGTTATCTTTAATGAATCGTTCGTAAAACATGAACCAGCGGAGCAAGTGAGGGTCCGCGCCATCATATTCACAACGCTACAAATGCGCATGAACAGTATAAACCAATACATACATAATATCAAATGAAAGAGGATTGCATTGCCTTTCGAATGACATCAATCCCACAAAACAGTGCTTAAAAGGAGATGAGTAATGACCTACCAAAAAGTACCTAAACTGCCACATTCAGTGGGACCGTGGCCTTAAGCGTTTGACCACATTTACGACATTAAAAGTGTAGAAACATAGTAAAAAAACAAAATCTCAAAGGCAGAGTAGTAACATATTGGTAATATGCACAGCCATCAAAACCAAAAAATGTATTGGGTTGAATCCCTGCCATTACACATGACGAGGTCACGGGGGTGGGGGGGGGGGGGAGAGGGTGCGGAGGGGGACGAATTTAACGGACGATGTGGGTTATGGTGACAGGATTAATTTTGTTCTGTTTTGGTTATTTGTCTTCCCATGATTCCGCTCAGACGTGTGTATATGTCCGTCCGCGCGCTCATGTCTGTGAATATGCATGTGAGTGTTTGTGTTTGTGCCTGCGTGTGTATGCGCGTGTGCGTTTCTGTGTGTGCGTATATTTGTCTGCGAAGATATAGCGATAATAAAGCCATTCGTGATTTTGCATCGCCATCTTTGAGCCTGCTGAACGTGTGTTAACTTTAGCGTTCTCCCGCGCTTCCCACGCGTCCTCAAATTGCCTGATCTAGGTATTTTCAATGACGCTCACAAAGTTTCTAATAGAAACCAAACGTTTAAAGTGTCGGTGCAACAATTTTTGTACTTTGTGTGAATACCGCTTAGAAGAAATCCTTGACGTTTATGATCAATGAAACATGCGCTGGTTTTTCTCCCCTCGCAATAGAAGTCCCAGAAAAAGACTAAAGAAAAACGAGCAGCGTTCACCCCTCAACTCGCAGCCAGAACAAGCGGCCACGTGATCTGGAGCCGATTATCATTGCCGCCAATGTTGGCCATAGCCACGCGCTGGTGTCGGCAGAGAACAAGACAGGTGTTGAGTTCCAGACATTGCTATGGTTCAGCTATTGTCGTCATTGCAGCGATTGGACATGGGCCACAACCCGAATGCTTGTCGAGCTATCGACTATAAAGCGCCCAAATCGAGTGCTGACGCGGTGATCAGGTTCAATCTATGAGCCGCATTCAACTACCGTCACTGGAGATACTGCGATCCGCCAGCTACGTCGTCATTTTTTGCGAAGGAGAGTTTGAAAGAAAGAACACCACAGCAAAGAGGTTTCTTAGTCAATGGCGTTGCGTGAGAGTATAAATGTGCCCCGCTAGCGCCAGTAAGCTAATCTAAAGTGAAAAATATTTCAATTGAATACCCGCTCTACCTAAGGCCCCTGTATACCACCCCTTTAATCTCACTTATTAAAGAGTAATTTCGAAAAAAAATAGTTAGCTAATTAGTATGTTTTTTTTTTGTGTGTATGCAATTTTTGATGTCCGCTGTGGCTTGTAGTTAGTTCCCGAAAAGAGTTTATTATTTTCTTAACTACCCATGTTTGAGGGCTTCCTAAACTATTTGCAGAAACATTCGGTATAAGAGAGATTTAAGTTAAATAGTGAGTAGAGCCGGAGTGTGCATTTTTTTTCTAATTTGTTTTTATCACGATAAGTAATATTCAGATCTTAGCAGAGCGTTACCGCGGGCTGTGGTTGCCACGGTACGGTTTCTGGCGCGCGCAGGAGGGCACGCTTCGTAGTCACCACGCGAGCTAACGGTAGCAATACATCGAAGGAAGGCAACGCTATTCTAAAACTCGCTTTTATTGCAATAAATTTACTAGCAAACTAACCCGATCATCGAAATCTTTTTTTTTTCTCGGTAAGCTACAACATTTACATGGGAGTGGTTAAGGTACGTTCAGGGCTTAGGGTCCCAGTTGAACATTGGTTCTAGAGCGCGGCACCTTTGACAAAAGTCTTGAACGCCAGGTTTTTTTTATCATATATGAGAGGTTAGAGTACGCTGAGGTTTGAACCCTAGGTGCCTGAGCGCGGCGGCGCCTTTGCCCATATTTTCGGACCACGCCGCCTTTTTCACCGTTTTTGATGGGAGAGAGTATGTTCTAATTAAAATAACTCACGAAGTAATCCGATTCCTGAAATGCTCCCTTGGATTCTAAAAATAGACCAAATCTGCTATCATATATGTGGGGTTAGAGCACTCTGAGGGTTGAACCCTAGGTGCCTGAGCGCGGCGCCTTTGCCCATATTTTCGGACCACGCCCCCTTTTTCACCGTTTTTGATACGAGAAAGTATGTTCTAATTAAAATAACTCGCGAAGTAATTCGATTCCTGAAATGCTCCCCTGGATTCTAAAAATAGACCAAATCTGCTATCATATATGTGGGGTTAGAGCACTCTGAGGGTTGAACCCTAGGTGCCTGAGCGCGGCGCCTTTGCCCATATTTTCGGACCGCGCCCCTTTTTAACCGTTTTTGATAGGAGAAAGTATGTTCTAATTAAAATAACTCGCGAAGTAATTCCGATTCCTGAAATGCTCCCCTGGATTCTAAAAATAGACCAAGTCTGCTATCATATGTGTGGGGTTAGAGCACTCTGAGGGTTGAACCCTAGGTGCCTGAGCGCGGCGCCTTTGCCCATATTTTCAGACCACGCCCCCTTTTTCACCGTTTTTGATGGGAGAGAGCATGCTCTAATTAAAATAACTCGCGAAGTATTCCGATTCCTGAAATGCTCCCCTGGATCCTAAAAGTAGACCAAGTCTGCTATCATATGTGTGGGGTTAGAGCACTCTGAGGGTTGAACCCTAGGTGCCTGAGCGCGGCGCCTTTGCCCATATTTTCGGACCACGCCCCCTTTTTCACCGTTTTTGATGGGAGAGAGCATGCTCTAATTAAAATAACTCGCGAAGTATTCCGATTCCTGAAATGCTCCCCTGGATCCTAAAAGTAGACCAAGTCTGCTATCATATGTGTGGGGTTAGAGCACTCTGAGGGTTGAACCCTAGGTGCCTGAGCGCGGCGCCTTTGCCCATATTTTCGGACCACGCCCCCTTTTTCACCGTTTTTGATGGGAGAGAGCATGCTCTAATTAAAATAACTCGCGAAGTATTCCGATTCCTGAAATGCTCCCCTGGATCCTAAAAGTAGACCAAGTCTGCTATCATATGTGTGGGGTTAGAGCACTCTGAGGGTTGAACCCTAG
The DNA here is from genome assembly GCA_037355805.1 of Ixodes ricinus. Taxonomy (NCBI): domain Eukaryota; kingdom Metazoa; phylum Arthropoda; class Arachnida; order Ixodida; family Ixodidae; genus Ixodes; species Ixodes ricinus. Next base: position 8,764 of record JAZHYW010042932.1, read on the forward strand.
GTGCCTGAGCGCGGCGCCTTTGCCCATATTTTCGGACCACGCCCCTTTTTCACCGTTTTTGATGGGAGAGAGCATGCTCTAATTAAAATAACTCGCGAAGTATTCCGATTCCTGAAATGCTCCCCTGGATCCTAAAAGTAGACCAAGTCTGCTATCATATGTGTGGGGTTAGAGCACTCTGAGGGTTGAACCCTAGGTGCCTGAGCGCGGCGCCTTTGCCCATATTTTCGGACCACGCCCCCTTTTTCACCGTTTTTGATGGGAGAGAGCATGCTCTAATTAAAATAACTCGCGAAGTATTCCGATTCCTGAAATGCTCCCCTGGATCCTAAAAGTAGACCAAGTCTGCTATCATATGTGTGGGGTTAGAGCACTCTGAGGGTTGAACCCTAGGTGCCTGAGCGCGGCGCCTTTGCCCATATTTTCAGACCACGCCCCCTTTTTCACCGTTTTTGATGGGAGAGAGCATGCTCTAATTAAAATAACTCGCGAAGTATTCCGATTCCTGAAATGCTCCCCTGGATCCTAAAAGTAGACCAAGTCTGCTATCATATGTGTGGGGTTAGAGCACTCTGAGGGTTGAACCCTAGGTGCCTGAGCGCGGCGCCTTTGCCCATATTTTCGGACCACGCCCCCTTTTTCACCGTTTTTGATGGGAGAGAGCATGCTCTAATTAAAATAACTCGCGAAGTATTCCGATTCCTGAAATGCTCCCCTGGATCCTAAAAGTAGACCAAGTCTGCTATCATATGTGTGGGGTTAGAGCACTCTGAGGGTTGAACCCTAGGTGCCTGAGCGCGGCGCCTTTGCCCATATTTTCAGACCACGCCCCCTTTTTCACCGTTTTTGATGGGAGAGAGCATGCTCTAATTAAAATAACTCGCGAAGTATTCCGATTCCTGAAATGCTCCCCTGGATCCTAAAAGTAGACCAAGTCTGCTATCATATGTGTGGGGTTAGAGCACTCTGAGGGTTGAACCCTAGGTGCCTGAGCGCGGCGCCTTTGCCCATATTTTCGGACCACGCCCCCTTTTTCACCGTTTTTGATGGGAGAGAGCATGCTCTAATTAAAATAACTCGCGAAGTATTCCGATTCCTGAAATGCTCCCCTGGATCCTAAAAGTAGACCAAGTCTGCTATCATATGTGTGGGGTTAGAGCACTCTGAGGGTTGAACCCTAGGTGCCTGAGCGCGGCGCCTTTGCCCATATTTTCGGACCACGCCCCCTTTTTCACCGTTTTTGATGGGAGAGAGCATGCTCTAATTAAAATAACTCGCGAAGTATTCCGATTCCTGAAATGCTCCCCTGGATCCTAAAAGTAGACCAAGTCTGCTATCATATGTGTGGGGTTAGAGCACTCTGAGGGTTGAACCCTAGGTGCCTGAGCGCGGCGCCTTTGCCCATATTTTCAGACCACGCCCCTTTTTCACCGTTTTTGATGGGAGAGAGCATGCTCTAATTAAAATAACTCGCGAAGTATTCCGATTCCTGAAATGCTCCCCTGGATCCTAAAAGTAGACCAAGTCTGCTATCATATGTGTGGGGTTAGAGCACTCTGAGGGTTGAACCCTAGGTGCCTGAGCGCGGCGCCTTTGCCCATATTTTCAGACCACGCCCCTTTTTCACCGTTTTTGATGGGAGAGAGCATGCTCTAATTAAAATAACTCGCGAAGTATTCCGATTCCTGAAATGCTCCCCTGGATCCTAAAAGTAGACCAAGTCTGCTATCATATGTGTGGGGTTAGAGCACTCTGAGGGTTGAACCCTAGGTGCCTGAGCGCGGCGCCTTTGCCCATATTTTCAGACCACGCCCCCTTTTTCACCGTTTTTGATGGGAGAGAGCATGCTCTAATTAAAATAACTCGCGAAGTATTCCGATTCCTGAAATGCTCCCCTGGATCCTAAAAGTAGACCAAGTCTGCTATCATATGTGTGGGGTTAGAGCACTCTGAGGGTTGAACCCTAGGTGCCTGAGCGCGGCGCCTTTGCCCATATTTTCGGACCACGCCCCCTTTTTCACCGTTTTTGATGGGAGAGAGCATGCTCTAATTAAAATAACTCGCGAAGTATTCCGATTCCTGAAATGCTCCCCTGGATCCTAAAAGTAGACCAAGTCTGCTATCATATGTGTGGGGTTAGAGCACTCTGAGGGTTGAACCCTAGGTGCCTGAGCGCGGCGCCTTTGCCCATATTTTCAGACCACGCCCCCTTTTTCACCGTTTTTGATGGGAGAGAGCATGCTCTAATTAAAATAACTCGCGAAGTATTCCGATTCCTGAAATGCTCCCCTGGATCCTAAAAGTAGACCAAGTCTGCTATCATATGTGTGGGGTTAGAGCACTCTGAGGGTTGAACCCTAGGTGCCTGAGCGCGGCGCCTTTGCCCATATTTTCAGACCACGCCCCCTTTTTCACCGTTTTTGATGGGAGAGAGCATGCTCTAATTAAAATAACTCGCGAAGTATTCCGATTCCTGAAATGCTCCCCTGGATCCTAAAAGTAGACCAAGTCTGCTATCATATGTGTGGGGTTAGAGCACTCTGAGGGTTGAACCCTAGGTGCCTGAGCGCGGCGCCTTTGCCCATATTTTCGGACCACGCCCCCTTTTTCACCGTTTTTGATGGGAGAGAGCATGCTCTAATTAAAATAACTCGCGAAGTATTCCGATTCCTGAAATGCTCCCCTGGATCCTAAAAGTAGACCAAGTCTGCTATCATATGTGTGGGGTTAGAGCACTCTGAGGGTTGAACCCTAGGTGCCTGAGCGCGGCGCCTTTGCCCATATTTTCGGACCACGCCCCCTTTTTCACCGTTTTTGATGGGAGAGAGCATGCTCTAATTAAAATAACTCGCGAAGTATTCCGATTCCTGAAATGCTCCCCTGGATCCTAAAAGTAGACCAAGTCTGCTATCATATGTGTGGGGTTAGAGCACTCTGAGGGTTGAACCCTAGGTGCCTGAGCGCGGCGCCTTTGCCCATATTTTCAGACCACGCCCCCTTTTTCACCGTTTTTGATGGGAGAGAGCATGCTCTAATTAAAATAACTCGCGAAGTATTCCGATTCCTGAAATGCTCCCCTGGATCCTAAAAGTAGACCAAGTCTGCTATCATATGTGTGGGGTTAGAGCACTCTGAGGGTTGAACCCTAGGTGCCTGAGCGCGGCGCCTTTGCCCATATTTTCGGACCACGCCCCCTTTTTCACCGTTTTTGATGGGAGAGAGCATGCTCTAATTAAAATAACTCGCGAAGTATTCCGATTCCTGAAATGCTCCCCTGGATCCTAAAAGTAGACCAAGTCTGCTATCATATGTGTGGGGTTAGAGCACTCTGAGGGTTGAACCCTAGGTGCCTGAGCGCGGCGCCTTTGCCCATATTTTCGGACCACGCCCCCTTTTTCACCGTTTTTGATGGGAGAGAGCATGCTCTAATTAAAATAACTCGCGAAGTATTCCGATTCCTGAAATGCTCCCCTGGATCCTAAAAGTAGACCAAGTCTGCTATCATATGTGTGGGGTTAGAGCACTCTGAGGGTTGAACCCTAGGTGCCTGAGCGCGGCGCCTTTGCCCATATTTTCAGACCACGCCCCCTTTTTCACCGTTTTTGATGGGAGAGAGCATGCTCTAATTAAAATAACTCGCGAAGTATTCCGATTCCTGAAATGCTCCCCTGGATCCTAAAAGTAGACCAAGTCTGCTATCATATGTGTGGGGTTAGAGCACTCTGAGGGTTGAACCCTAGGTGCCTGAGCGCGGCGCCTTTGCCCATATTTTCGGACCACGCCCCCTTTTTCACCGTTTTTGATGGGAGAGAGCATGCTCTAATTAAAATAACTCGCGAAGTATTCCGATTCCTGAAATGCTCCCCTGGATCCTAAAAGTAGACCAAGTCTGCTATCATATGTGTGGGGTTAGAGCACTCTGAGGGTTGAACCCTAGGTGCCTGAGCGCGGCGCCTTTGCCCATATTTTCAGACCACGCCCCCTTTTTCACCGTTTTTGATGGGAGAGAGCATGCTCTAATTAAAATAACTCGCGAAGTATTCCGATTCCTGAAATGCTCCCCTGGATCCTAAAAGTAGACCAAGTCTGCTATCATATGTGTGGGGTTAGAGCACTCTGAGGGTTGAACCCTAGGTGCCTGAGCGCGGCGCCTTTGCCCATATTTTCGGACCACGCCCCCTTTTTCACCGTTTTTGATGGGAGAGAGCATGCTCTAATTAAAATAACTCGCGAAGTATTCCGATTCCTGAAATGCTCCCCTGGATCCTAAAAGTAGACCAAGTCTGCTATCATATGTGTGGGGTTAGAGCACTCTGAGGGTTGAACCCTAGGTGCCTGAGCGCGGCGCCTTTGCCCATATTTTCGGACCACGCCCCCTTTTTCACCGTTTTTGATGGGAGAGAGCATGCTCTAATTAAAATAACTCGCGAAGTATTCCGATTCCTGAAATGCTCCCCTGGATCCTAAAAGTAGACCAAGTCTGCTATCATATGTGTGGGGTTAGAGCACTCTGAGGGTTGAACCCTAGGTGCCTGAGCGCGGCGCCTTTGCCCATATTTTCAGACCACGCCCCCTTTTTCACCGTTTTTGATGGGAGAGAGCATGCTCTAATTAAAATAACTCGCGAAGTATTCCGATTCCTGAAATGCTCCCCTGGATCCTAAAAGTAGACCAAGTCTGCTATCATATGTGTGGGGTTAGAGCACTCTGAGGGTTGAACCCTAGGTGCCTGAGCGCGGCGCCTTTGCCCATATTTTCGGACCACGCCCCCTTTTTCACCGTTTTTGATGGGAGAGAGCATGCTCTAATTAAAATAACTCGCGAAGTATTCCGATTCCTGAAATGCTCCCCTGGATCCTAAAAAAGACCAAGTCTGCTATCATATGTGTGGGGTTAGAGCACTCTGAGGGTTGAACCCTAGGTGCCTGGGCGCGGCGCCTATGCCAATATTTTCGGACCACTCGCCCTTTTTGACAGTTTGATCGCCACTGACGTTTTGACGTTTTTGACCGCCACCGACGTTCCCCTGATCCGCAATCCAGCCTACTATACGCCGTTTAAGCTAAGACTAGAAGCTCCGCCTTCAGCGCGAGCTTACTGCTTTTGCTCACACAAGTGTGAACGCGCAACGCGCAACTAAAGCACTGCGGAAGCCAGCGAGCTCGCGCTGAAGGCGGAGCTTCTAGTCTCAGCTTAGGGGTGGCCACTACTGCCGAGAAGCTGACATGGTAAGCAACCATCTTGCGCGTGTCACGCGCGCGGAGCGTTTTCGCCGAAAACACAACCAAAGGCAACACCTCCCGCGGCTCGTGCGGTTTCGAGCTTATACTTCGTCTCACCCACGTCTCACCCTAGCATGGACTATTGTTAGCCGCGCATGCTAAAAGCGCGAGCTAGTTCCTTTGTATGAAGTCTCGGCGGGTGCACGAGCGCTCGTGCAGCGAGTGCTCCAGTCAAGGCAGTCAAGGCTAGCCGCTCGCGCCTACATCGTTTTCGCAGTTAGTCCATGCTAAGGTGAGACGAAGTATAGGCGATCAATTTCATATGTGTAATCGCCGCTGTGCCCAGAAAGCGTGACAAGATGTCACGAGAACCGCCTCTAAAAACCGCCGAACGCCCACAAAATATTTCAAATTAGATCACGCTAAGTTAAACGTTACAGAATGCATTGCAGAAATGCTAAATCGGACGGGCAAGGTCTCGCCCGCCAAATTTAGCGCACGATGGTCACGTGACATTATCAGTGAGGTGTGGCCCCGTTACTTCATCAGCATAACGTCGTCACGTGATACCAACCATGTGACGACTTCATGCAATACTACACAATTCACTTGACTTGACACCATGGCGTGACGCTAAAAATCACGATGTCAAGATACTATGATATAACACATTGTTTCACGTGACGTGACGTTATGGAACACTACGACGCGACACTATGACATCACGTGCCCCAACCACGTGACCATCGGACATATTCTACGTATGAAAGGGTTTAGAAAATCTCATAAACAGATACACAGCGCAGCTCATAACACGCTGCTCATTTTGTGTCGTGAGTATGCCCAAAGGATTAAGATGAATTTTAATTAATTATATTATGGTCATATTTAAATAACTCGTTCAAGAACGGCAAGTCAAAAATGTATTCACACGTACACTTAAAGAATGCATCATTATTATAACTGCGTGGTTGAAATCCGCGTAATATGTAGTTTTTCTTTTCGTGTGCGTGACGTTAGTGCAACTTGATATGATTTTTTTTACCTTGATTTGAGAAATTAGATGTAATATCGTATCTTCCTTACAAAAAATGCTTTTGCCTCCCAGAGAAACGTTCTTGCTCCACCGTAAAACGAATTCGTATTTCAATTATATTTTTTATTCAGGAACCCCAGGTTCGAACCCCGGGGTTTGGCAAATATTTGCTAGGAATGAATGATGCACATCTATCATGTGCCATTTATGGTAATATTAATTCTGTGACTTCTTCATTATGCGCGAGAAACAGCTTTTTACTGCTCTAAACAGCCCTGAATTCATTTGGAGAGCCCTGCCTTTTGTTCTTTTAATGACAAAGGCATTTTGTAGGATTAACGGATCGCGAAGAAAATAGTACCATGATGCAGCTGGAGAACTGGAGCTTATATAACCATAGAGAGCAACTCGAAATACGGAGTGGTTAGTTTGTAAATGGAATTTGAACTCAAATATTTCTCTGTAAATCATCGTACTCCCATAAGGATAATGCATTTTTTTCCGATTGCCAGTTGGCTCTATTTATCTTAGACATACAGTCCTTCAATTTTGCACATTGAACGGAAAGGGTATCTATTAAAAAAGTTCGCTGAGAGCAAAATAATGCGCCGCTTACAATTTTGTGAAATAAAAAATATCTAGTTCGTCCCATTGAGTTACGGGCCGTCCCGCCACCACTGCCGATAGATGGCGCAAGTAGTGTCGCGCGCTCGTGTCTCCGAATCCTGGGTATGAAATATTGGCGGCTTGCGCGATCAACGCTGCACCGGATTTATCCAATATTGGACAAGATTGGCGTCAGGAGGGTGGAGGAAGCAAACCGAAATACTGGCTTCTAATGAAGACGGCGCAGTCGTAAGATAGGTTTTTGCTTCTCCCGCCTTCACAACGCCCCATGGTTTGCACTATCAGAACTTATCAGTAACCTAGCTGTATACCACATTTTACTCGTAGTTACTATAGATGTGGCCCCACAGGCTTTTCCGTTATGAGCGAGACGACTTTTTAATGACCGGTGACTCTCCTGAGTCAGAATAAATATCATCACCATCCCACAACAACAACTCTTTTCTCTCCAATCCCCCCCCCCTCAGGCCACTCCAGGAAGCACTGTGCACACAGGGCTTTTTGGCTACTCATTCTCAACACATTCGAACCTGGAAGTAAACACATCGTATGAACGACGCCCAGTTCATTTGCCACCTAAATAAGGTGGCTCTACTGTTGGGACCCAATCAATTTCATCACAATCATTATTTGTTATCATTTCATGGTGAAAGTATGTTCGTCGTGATGCCATAGAAGTGATCCATTCAAAGGGAGAAATAGGCCCTCGTATTTATTTTGCGGAAATATTCGCTCCTCTGAGGCTCTAGTGCGTAAGGCCAAAACACCAAGGCAGTGCGTAATACTTTACAACTGTCGTTGACGATGAAATATTTGTGGGAGGTGCATACAATTGTTTACACCATATTGTAGCACCCTAAACAAAAACATACCTAAGCACAACAAATAATAGCAATAGCAAAAAAAAAAAATCACTCCGCGAAAATTGTTGTTTCCTTACCCCCCTCCCTCTATCTTTTTTTTTCCGCGCCACTACAAAGAATGGCAGCCGAGCAACGAATTTCCATCAAAAACCTCGCTTCTTGGAGAAAGGACTCCAGGGTATATAGTAGTGACTATGTTAAGGAGTTTGTAGAAATAATAGGCGACCATTTAATCTAGCCTTCATCACAAATCATACCAAGGATATTTCATTTTTCTTTCCACGCGATTAGAAGGCGAGACGCTAAGGGAATTTTTGTGCACTAACATGCTGCTTCTATGAGAGAGTGCCAGTTTAATCACGGTTCACAAACATTCGCGGCCTGGATGATGACATGGAAGCATGGCGGAAAGCAGCTTGCTGGAAATCGAGGTCTATATTGCATTGCACAGGTGTGAAAAAATATTACGTATATTTGTCTTATTCCCGTGCACCAAAATAAAAACAGAGTTTAGAAACCGAACACTGCGTTTTGAGGAGCGCCGAAAGGACTTAAAAAACCGGGACAACCTGAACGATACCAGGCGCCTTGCGTCACTCAGCTTGTCCTGGTTTCTCGTTTTTCTGCATGGAGCCTTTCAAAAGGAGATGAAAAATTATGAACCGACTGACCCGACGTACCACACTAGAGCAGTAAATTTTCATTACGAAAGGCTCTCTTCAAGCGTCTTGCATAGTTAAGCTTGTACTGGTTCGTTTTTATTGTTGGTTCCTTTCAAAAAGTGAGCTCTAAGCCACTGCACCAACTATTACCACATTCATATTTGCGGAAGTGGAGAAGTGGAAATGCGACAAAAGGAAAGATTTGCCCGCGTTATTTTATTTCTATAGAAAAGCGGACCGGATAGAAGGGGGCCAAAATCTTTTACAACAAACACACAATTTGTTTCTATAATTCTGTCTAACAGTTTGATGTGAAGGTCTACTTCGACAGTGATTAAACAATTTACATCTCAATTAACATGACCTATAAGTCTGGTACTCTCTCTTAGAAGCAGCATGTTAGTGCACATGATTTACTCCCAGCGTCTTGCCTTCTAATCGCGTGGGAGGAAAATGAAAATATCCCGAGCTTGATTTGTGCAGAAGGCTAGATTCAATGGTCGCCTATTATTTCTACAAACTCCCTGACAGCTTCACTACCATATACCCTAAGAGTCCTTTCTCCGAGAAGCGAGGTTTTTGGTGGAAATTCGTTGCTCGGCCGCTAATCTTTGTAGTGGCGCGGAAAAAAAAGAATAGAGAAGGGGGGGGGGGAAACAACAATTTTCGCAGGCTGATATTTTTTTTGCGATTGCGACTTTTTTGTTGTGTTTAGGTATGGTTTTGTTTAGGGTGCTATGCTGTAAAATATTTTATGCACTTCCCACAAATATTTCATCGTCAACCACAGTTGTAAAGTGTTACGCACTGCCTTGGGCGCTTTGACCTTACGCACTAGAGCGTCACAGGAGCGGGTATTTCCGCAAAATAAATACGAGGACCTCTTTCTCCCTTTGAATGGATCACTTCTGTGGCATCACGACGAACATACTTTCACCATGAAATCATAACAAATAGTGATTGATGATGAAATTAATTGGGTCCCAACAGTAGAGCCACATTATTTAGGTTGCGAATAAACTGGGCGTCGTTCATGCGATGTGTTTACTTCCACGTTCGAATGTGTTGAGATTGAGTAGCCAAAAAGCCCTGTGTGCAGGCTGCTTCCTGGAGTGGCCTAATATCTCCTCAACCAGGAAAAAGGGGGGGGGCATAGAGAAAAGAGTGGTTGTTCTGGGAAGGCGATAATATTTATTCTCACTCAGGAGAGTCGCCGGTCATTAAAAAGTCGTCTGACTCCTAACGGGAAAGCTCGTGGGACCACATTTATAGTAACTATGAGTGTGGTATCCAGCTAGGTTACTGAAAACATGTGGTATACAGCTAGGTTACTGAGAAGTTGTGATAGTGCAAACGATGGTGCGTTGTGGAGGCGGGAGAAGCAAAGACGTATCTTACGACTGCGCCGTCTTCATTAGAAGCCAGAATTTTGGTTTGCTTCCTCCACCATCCTAACGCCAATCTTGCCCAATAATGGACAAATCCGGTACAGCGTTGATCGCGCAAGCCGGCGCCAATATTTAAAGGTCTTTATCAACTTATAAAACAGTCATCAAGCAGTGGTAAGGAAGAATAAATACGCAAAATAGCGCAAAATGGGATGAACAACATACGAGAGGAGATATATGTTTCGAACAGTAGTGAAGGGGTTAGGGAAAGCAACCTGATTTATATGTTTCGGAAAGAAATGGATTATCGATGATCTGGACCCTTTATTGCGCAAGCCAGTCCTTCTGAAGACACGGGGATGGTTCCAGCAGCCGCGCAATGCCAGAGGGTGGCTCCTGGAACGACACCAGAATATCACGGCCTCTAGATCTCCACCGACCGAGCGGCCTCGGGACTGCAGCTCATGAAAAAAGCTTTCGGTCGCGCTGGCTTCCTCAGTCTCGCGGATTGAGCGTGCCCACGTCAACGAGGGGAAGACACCTGGAAGTCTGAAGGTCGTTGTCGCGCTTGCAGCTAGCCGCTCATTTTGAGGATTATCCCTACTGTAAAAGCCGACAGGAAAGAAACCCCTGCCATCACGTGAGTTTTGGGAGAGCGTGAGAAGAGTGTGAGAAGCGGAGGGGCGCGAGGAGCATTTTCCTACCTCGCGGTAAATGGTTCCGTAGGTCGGTCTTTAATGCAGTTCATAAGCGATTCCATATGAGTACAAGGAAAGGTGGCGGCTCCGCTAACAGATGACAGAGTTCCTCCCACTCTGGCCGGGCCACCAGTCCAGCAACACTGAGGGACACTAAAGGCGGGAAGTAGCCACACCTGGCACTTTTCGGGCAAGACGCTTTTCATAATAACACACAAAATTGAAGAGGAAGAAACACGACACTACCCTATTGTAAAAAGGTATCTGGAAGAAACAGGCGCTTTATACAGTTCCATCTAGATCCAACATGTATTTTCATCGTCATACATTCAACCAATACGGCTCCTGTATCTTTCCGCAATACTTATTTTCGCTATATATGCAGCCACCAAACTTCCACTTGAAGGAATGCTCAATCGAAATTTGGAATTCGAAAAATAACGCAGCGTAAGTGTTGAACGGGACGCCATGAACTCTAAACATCACTGACACATCAATGTCTGAAACGGACGGCCGTATTTTTGGAAAAGGAGGGCGCGATCAAGCGAAGACTATGACGTCACGATCCTCCTGGAACAGTTGGGAATAAATGGAAGCGGCCTCGCTTCTCTCCTCTTCGCTTCGGTTCACCTGCTCAGGGAGACAAAGTGAAGAGAATAGGGAAGGAGCATAGTGACGTGACATGTCTCGTCGGCCTCGTCGGCCTTGTCGGCCGTGTTCAATCCCGCGATTATTTTCCAAAAATACGGCCATCCTCTAAGGATGTCGCTATATTAGTGACATTTTTGGGATTTGCAACGTACCGCTTATCGCTCCAGCCTTGTTTTGTGAGCTTTAGATTTCGGTTCAGTATACCTTTAAGCGCCATGAAACTTACATTGGTCAAACACGGAGTAATCATATTTCACTAACGTGTCATCAGCAGCTCACCACTCCGACTAAGTGACCACTATGTTTACAACAAAGCGCCGATATTATGTATTTATTTATTTAATTATTTTTAATGGCCCACAGAGGCATTACATAGAGGGGGTACATGGAATGTTATCATAGCCGTACAATGTTGCAATTGTATGAAAATATAAAAGGAAACATGATCACGCTAACAGAACTCAATAACGCCTAACATGGTGCATGGTCACGTACACCGGCATGTAATATTTTTCTTAATGATTGAAGAGTAATACAGGAGAAGTTTTGCAAGTGCTACTAAAAAGAGGGTACATGAAAAACCTTATAGAAAAGACTTAATCAGCGATGGTGAAATTAACAAATGGAAATGTAACGGTACCAAACGTACACGTGCAACATAGAAAATAAAAACAAAATAGATGTCATGATAAAGAGCCATGTAACAATGATACAAACGTGGCATGGTTTGTTGTCTGCGATTTCGCTTGGTTGACGACTGGGTTGCTTTCGCCAACCCAGTCGTCTATGGCCTGTAGAAGCGGAGAAAATTTATACAAGTTAGTTTTTGCGAAGGGAATATGAACTATGCTGGGGCGATCATGACGAGGAAGGTTACGGGGGGGGGGGGGGGGTGACGTTATTTTCGCCAAATTCAGTTGAAGAGTGAAAGAGCTTATGGAAATATGTTAGCCTAGCAAGATATCTTCTTAGCTGAAGTGTTTGTAAGCCAATTGAGGCTTTAAGTTGTGTGACGCTTACAGGTGCGTATTGTTTGAGTATGAATCGAGTTGCCCTGTTTTGAAGCGATTCTAGCCGGTCATTTGAATATTATTGATGCGGGTTCCAAATTATAGATGCATACTCCAACTTTGGCCTAATCAGAGCAGTGTATGCTGGTAAATTTGTTTCTTTTGTTGCCATGTACAAAAGTCTTCTCATAAATCCTAAATATTGATTTGCTCTTTTATGAATGTAGTCTATATGATTATTCCACAAAAGTTTAGGACTTTTATGAATACCCAGATATTTAAATGACGTTACTTTACTTAATTTTGAATCTATGAGGGTGTAGTCATGATGTACAGCCGCAACGGAAAAAGAGTAGCACAAGTGAACGACGACCGGAGTGGCAAAATCACGACACGCGGCGCTATTGCTCCCGAGCGCCCCGATAGCGAGAGTGCCAGTCACATTCCATGTCTCAACACGGGGGTGGCCGGCAGAAAGCAGCCCATCCTAAGCCCACATTTTAAAAGCTATCTTATCCTTCAATTTTCTGCCGGTCACCCCCGCGTTGAGACATGCAACGTGACTGGCACTCTCGCTATCGCCGCGCTCGGGAACAATAGCGCCGCGTGTCGCGATTTTGCCGCTCCGGTCATCGGTCACTTGTGCTACTCTTTTTCCGTGGCAGCTGTACAGTCGCCGCGGGAGTTAGTAGCTCCACGCGAGCGCGTGTCTTTTTCTGAGGAACGCATGACTGGTGGCTTGCGATAGAACAAGAGATGACGTCAGGGGAAGTCCATGTGGAGGGGACGGGGAAGCCGTCTCAATTCAAGGGAACCGTTGTTATCATCTGCGGGGGGTGAGCGTAGTTCGAATGAAAATGGGAGATGACTCTGCGGAATCATCTCCCATTTTCATTCGAACTACGCACCCCGCAGGCGGATGATAACAACGATTCCTTTGAATTGAGACAGCTTCCCCCGTCCACTCTGCATAGACTCGCCCTGACGTCATCTCTAGTTCTATTGCAAGCCACCAGTCAAGCGCCCCTCGGAAAAAGACGCGCGCTCGCGTGGAGCTATTAACTCCCGCGGCGACTGTACAATAGGAAAACGGTTGTTTAATTTTATTGTTTTCGTTTTTTCTATATTTATTTCCATTTGTCATGTCTCATTATGCTATTCAAGTCTTTCTGAAGGGCAATGCAATCTGATTGATTTGATATATGACGGTATACGACACAGTCATCAGCAAACAGTCGAATTTTCGATGAGACATTGTTAGGGAGGTAATTTATATAAACTAAAAACAAAAGTGGCCCAAGAAGAAATTATTGTAGCACTCCAGATTTAACACTTACGGGGGTGAACTTATGTCATTTGCTATTACGGTTTGCTTTCGGTTGCTGAGGTATTCTCGAACCAACGTAATTATCTTTGCGTTAATTTTAAGATATTGCAAATTTCTAATGAGATGACTGTGGGGTACGCGATCAAAGGCTTTTGCGAAGTCTATGAAAACTGCGTCGGTCTGCGAGGACGCATGGATGTTGGTGTGCAGGTCAGATATCTGTTCAAATAGCCGAGTTTCGCTAGAGAGACGGCGCTGAAATCCATACTGGTTAGAAAAAGTGTATTGTTAGTGGCGAGGTGCTTCATCGCGGATGAATAGATTATATGTTCTAGAAGTTTACATGGAACAGATGTTAAGGATAGGGTGTAAGGATCGACGAGGGTCTCCGCGGGTGGCCCGTTAGCACCAGGGAGACTTGGCTGGTAGTAAGGCGTTACGTAAACACATCCCGTGCTCGGCGACCTCGAGAGACGGGCGTAGTTTACGACGCGAGGTTCGGAACGTGCGTTTTCTGCCCAGCGAATCGGAGCGTTTGTTCCGGGCCGGGAGAACGCGGTGGCCCTCGCCGGCTCTGTTTAAACGGCGCGTTTGCATCGTTTTGGTCTTTCTCGCCCGAGTGTTGGGGGGCCGCGGCGGAGCGGCAACGTCGGACCGCGTCTGGCAGAGTGAATTACGAGATGGCTCGCCAGATCGACGCTATCCAGACCGGGGTCGGTTGTCCGCTTCGCCTTGCGAGTAATGGTTCTGCTTGCATCCGAACCAGCCCGACCTTTGACCGCGAGATGTACACGAACCGTCGGTTCCCACCCGGGAACGTAAGCAATTGCCACATGGCGAGAGAGTGAGCCGATTGGTTGGCAGTGGGAAACGCCTGTCTCACGACGCGTCGAGGATTCGCCGGTCCGCCGAAAGGGGACGGACCGACGAGTGACTTTAATGGGAAACTCAGCAAGTGAGTTCAGTTTGCGCTGGGGCTCGAGAGCTGTCGCTCCGTAATCGAGTCGGGTCGTGGGATTCCGAGGGACTTCTGTCCCCGTAATCGGGACGTAATCCCACGAGCCAGCCAACTCCCGAGCTTGGATAAGCTAACACCCGACCACCTCCTTCCCAACCCCGTTCAGGGAAGTTACCCTTTTGCAGTATTGTTTCTCTTTGTATTTTTATTCGCTACCAAAGTATTAAAATGTTTATCCAAAAGTAACTAAAAGTTCAACTGAATTAGTCGTCGACGGCCAAGGGAAGCAACTTCGTCTCCGACAAGACCCGCCCAGCTTCCCACAACGAAGTCCGTCACCCCATCCTGACCTGGCAACCCGTACGGCGCAAGGTGAACGAGACGAAAGAACCCGTACTTAGGGGTCTATAGTTTGTTGCACAGTTTCGGTTTCCGGATTTGAAAATTGGGACTACATTTGCTAATTTGGAGTCGGTCGGCACACAACCGGTGTCAAATGACTGCTGGAAAAGGCAGGCAAGCACAACGCCTGACACACTTTTAGCCAGTTTTAGTAGCTTAGAGCAGGGGTCTCCAAACCCTGGCCCGCGGGCCAAATCCGGCCCGCGGAGGTCTTTCGACCGGCCCGTGATTGACCGTTGTTCTTCCAATGAAGCCCGTCCCGTGGCCCGCTTCCAGCAAGTTCGCTGTTACCGGCGCCCACAGTAAAGAAACGGCGCCGCGCACCAACCGCGCAAACTAAGACACCACGAAGAACGAGAAGAGACTGCCGGTTGTAACACAGGTCCTCTTGCCGTATTATTCCCTGGACATCGAAATCACCAGCAACACTATTCTTAGTCCCCTGATTCATATCTGCGCAACTAATCGTATGCTGCAATTCCTTTCTGTTGCTGCATATATTTTATGACAGCATATATTACTGTTGCATATTGTCATCATCAGTTCTACCATTCTGATTAGTGTTGGGTCCTTTGTGAACATGCCAAAGTTCCTAGGCGCTTCGATTGATGAGCTTTATTTGTCCCAATAATTGTGTAATGCTTTCTTAGCTAAATTACATTTAAAATAAAGTATATGTATTCATGATTGTCATAGATTCTTTTTTCATGGCTACTCTAATCAATTTTGTATTTAAATGATTACATAATGATATTTATTTACTCTTTCCTTATTTGTATTTACTTATTTATTTCCCGGCACTCAAGACCGCGACAGATCCCCGATCCGGCCCCTTAGCCAAAAAGTTTGGAGACCCCTGGCTTAGAGCATACCCCATTAGGCCCTGGGCTTGATTTTTGTGGGTAGTCGATCAATAGCACTCATCACATCATCAATGTTTATACTAAAAGCATCCATTTCAATACTTGATTCTGTGCAGGATAACTCAGGTAGAGGAAGTTCATGTGTGAACACTTCAGCAAACAATGCGTTGAGTTTTGAGGATGATTCAAAGGTGAAGAGTGTCACGTCACCTTCCTGGAGAAGTCGATTTTTTTTTTTACTTTGTGGTTTATTACATGCCAGAACGTTTTGGGGTTTGTTCTTAGTATGCCAGGCAAGTCATGGTTAAAAAAAGTAGATTTGCCTTTCATATCTCGTTCTTGCATAGACGTGCGCACACTTCGTACAATTGCCAGGCATGCTCCGTGCCTTAAACTTTGGCCTTTCTGAAAAGTCTATTCTTTTTTGAGATCACCCGTTTCACACCTCGCGAAAACCAGGGACAGCTCTCACTTGAGGTGATAACCAACTTCGGTATAAAGTTTTCACGTATCAGTATTAGTCCATTTTTTATAAATTGCCAATTGTGGTCAACTGACCATGCGTGGCACCTGCTTAAAGGGCAACTCCGCTCAATTCCGAAAAATGTAGGCTTACATGTGATTCCATTTCACAAATCACTACTAAACAGCTCTACGTCTTCTGATTCGCGAAATGTGGAATATTATTTGTGTAATCTTAATGTAAACATCATCTGATACTGAAATCGAAACTTCGGTTGCGTCAGGCAACATTGGTCTTGTGTCGTTAGAGGCATGGCCACGTCACGGCGAACCACGTGGTCTTGTGACGTCCGTGGGGGCGAGGTACAGGACACGCGACGTGGGCAGGTCGCTTCGCATGGTGTGGACTGTGATGGCCCGGGGGAGAGGGGGAGGCGAGAAGACGAAAGAGGAGAGGTGGAGCGGAGAAACATACCGATAAGCGCGCAGGGCAACGCAAACTAGCGCATCCACGTTACGGTGATCACGGTGACGCCGTTGAGCCAATACCGGGAGAAGAAACTGATGACGTCATCGTTCAATTCCGCTCTGAGAAGTAAAAACAAACAAAACCTGAGAATGACGTAGACATGCCTCTGACGTAGTGGCTCAACGTTGGTCGCTCCAACTCTGTCGCATTAAGGAGTTTTCGTAGACCGCGTTTCCCCTTCCGCTAAGCCCTCCACCAGGAAGCAGCCGCTACTGCGCCGGCGCGCCGATGGCCTTGACTGTGGAGTTCCGGCTAGCGTAGCTGGTTGCGGAGAGCGTTGCGAGACAGCGGAAACGATCTACGAAAACTCCCTACTGACTGCGCTGACGATTGCGCCTCGCATCGCACGCGAGAGTTGGCAGATTTCGGTGACTTGGCTCATATGAAAGTTTGCTGGCCAGTTTATTAAACATATAGACGGAATTAGATCGTAATATTTGACAAGAGGTCTTCCTATATGATACTGAAGAGGGCTGCAAAGTTTTGTAACTATCAAAAATGAAGCGGAGTCGGCCTTTAAATATTGCGCCAGAAAACTCAACAAGAGTCCTTGATGGCACCGCTATTTGACTTAGAATAGTCATAAATGACCTTTCTAATATCGACTCTCGTAGTTCTCACAGCATTATAGCTGAAGTAAACAAGTCTATGGTCGCTAATTTTATAAATAACACACACAGACATGTTTTCGCGGGGTGAGAGGTACAAACAAGGTCCAGTACGGCATCACCTCTAGTAGGCTGATTGACGAGTTTGTTTAATTGAAAAAGAATTAAAAAAATTAACAAAACTTGAAGAATATTTTTTCCGTGAACAGGTGGTAACACATTTTGGTTAACCCAATCAATTCCTGGGTAATTAAAATCGCCAGCCGAAATAATCACTGAACGTAGATACTTTGATTGAATATGTTCGAAGATATTGGTTAATTCATTCACAGATTCACCGGTTGAATCAGGCGGTCGATAACAGACACCGACTATAACGTTTGGAAAACACCAAAAATAGACACTCAAAGGGTTTTAAGAGGCAACTCAACGGGCAGTACAGTGCAGGTTATGTCCCTAGGGACCGCAGTAATAACACCACCGCCCCGTTCGGTCGCTCGGTCTTTACGAAATAGGTTGAAATCTTTGTTTAGTAGTAATTCAGAGTTTGGAGTCGTATCGGAAGGCCATGTTTCGGTCCCAATGATTACTTCGGTTGAACAAGAAACGATGGTGCCCGCTAGCTCATCCTGCCTCGATAAAAGCTTCTGAAATTTGACAAAAGAAAAGAAAGAGGGTGGCCTTGTCTCTCGGGGGCAACGGGTTTTGGGTGATTGGGATCGCTGTTGCGTCACAGCGGACGCACATGCGCCGCATCAGTGGCTCTAGGCTCTCTTGGGATAAGTAGTGCTTTATCAGTTTCGGAATCGTTCATGTACATCAGGTTGTTCACAAAAAGTTTATCATAAACCACGTTTACTCTATCGTTAGCAGTTCGCACCGAGTTCCCCAAATCCCATAGCTTCTTCCGAATTAGCCTTACTTTTGGCGAGTAGTCCTCCTCGACCCAAACTTGAGGACTGTCAGTTGACTTTAGCCTTGATGCCCCATAAAGTATGTCTTGCTTGCTTTTGAAGTTAAGAAATTTAAAAATAATTGGTCTGTGAAAGCCTTCTCTCCTTTGACCAATGCGGTGTGCTCGTTCTATGTCACCGGTGTTTATCTCCAATCGGTCCGAAAAGAAACTGTGCGCGATACGCTCTGTCTGCGACCATGACTCATTTCCTTCTTCAGGAATTCCTTTGATAAGCAGGTTACTTCTTATCACTTGGTTTTCGAGCGCGTCCATAGAGTAATATAGTAAACTTAAAGAGAGGACACAAGCGCGGTTTCGCGGCCCAGATACGTGCGTCTACTACCCTCCGCCAGGCGGCGCTTTCGAGTAATATGTTTTACATTATTTTCTTTAAAAGTATTTCTTTTTAAAATTGTCACACCCTAGTTATATTTAACATATTTAAAAATATTAAATAGTTTTCAGATACTACGTCACAATCACGTGATGTATGGCGCTTGATATGGTCTATGATGGCGTCTCCGCATGGTTGGCATGGTCTGTCGTCTGCCCTTCTCCCCACCGTACCGTGCTTCCTCAACGCCCTTCGGTCGCCTCGCAAGCAACGAGGGGACGCATAACCACTCGCGTTCTCGACCCGTTCACCTTGAGTTCGTGCTTCATGTAGCCGAGCAGCTTCAGTTCTTCGTTTTCGCTCAGTAATTGGCGTCAGGTCGTCAGGTCCTACTTCTTTGAACAGAAGGTAAGTTCTTTGCAACTTTATATTTTGCTTTGGTTCGTGCACAAAGATACCGTAAACGGCACGACAGAGGACACTTCTTTCACACACTTGTGTTGATCCGTCACGCGTGCGATAAGTTTTTGCTGTATCGTGACGCCGATCGAGCTATATCATCTTGTGACATGTCGGATTCACTTTTCGTTTATTTTTTCGTCAGCCGATAGTTTTCTGCCTTCGATATAAACTGCAGGAACGTGTCGTTGAGCTTGGATCCAATAGATGATGGACTTCAAGCTCTTCGTCGCTTTTTCCCCCGCTGAATCAGGTGATGCCCTACGGAAGTTACTGCTGCGTGCTC
Source organism: Ixodes ricinus (assembly GCA_037355805.1). Lineage (NCBI taxonomy): Eukaryota > Metazoa > Arthropoda > Arachnida > Ixodida > Ixodidae > Ixodes > Ixodes ricinus. The sequence goes on from JAZHYW010042932.1 coordinate 28,104, forward strand.
TGGTGCGCCAACAATGGAAAGACAAATAAAAAGCCAGGTGTTAAGTTTTTCCGGATTCCACGTGATTCAAGGTACGTATATATTTCGATGCAGTCCTTACTTAGACCATTTTCTGGAAGCAAACGCTCAGTATAACTGAGAAAAGATATTTGCAAAGACAACATACTTTTTAAAAATATTCTTCTTTACAGTACGTATGGCAAGTCAAGAAAACTTCCAAATATTTCGGGGCTAGATAGATGGTGTTGTCTGAGTTACACACCAGGTTTAACAAAAACAGAAGGGTAAAAAAATTAATATTTTCAGCAAGAGCAAACTTTCACAAATAGTTTGCAAATGACACCCATAAAGTGATGAAATGACAACCAGCCAAAAATTTCTTTGATATAACTTTAGCATGAATACAAAGACGCCGATCTCTTTCATGTTGCGTGACTGGGTGGGTTTCAAATACATGACCATTGTTTGTTTGCCCATATAGTACTGTAATGTAAAAAAGAAAAAAAGAAACTATCGGAGGGAATATACAACCGTGAACTTTCCGAAACGTGAAGGTTTCGCTTAGCGGTGGCATTCAAAACTTCCGATATGCAAAAGAGCAGGGCTCACACATTTGCAGTTTATATCACCCGTTCAATGAATGTAACATAGGTAGTCAGTACAATGATTTTTTCAGGTCAAAGACATGGGTACGGTATGCTAACCGCCCTGAGCTCAGAGGAAAGACCGCCACACAGCTCAATGTGGGCTACCGCATGTGTAGTGAACACTTCACTACAAAGGACTTTATGGATCCTGGGCAGACGAGACTTACCAAAACTGCTGTCCCTACTGTTCGACCGGCAATAAGTAGGCTCTCTGCACCAACACAAGGTAATAACTTTTCTTTGCTGGCAGATTGTAACAGGTTCCAATTTTATATTTTTGTTGTAACCAATGCTAGCTCTACTTTATCGCTGCCACCTGCCAGCGTGATGCTAATGCTGCTCCCTGGCACAGTCTCAATTGTAGAATCGGCTTTATTTTTGTTTAATTAGTTGCCACACAACTGTTGCATTTCCAGTTATTTTATTGTTTTGTACATTATCTTTGTAACATCTCAGCCCTATGCATAGCATTACTTTTCAGAGGCAATGACAGCCCAAATTAGTTGAAATATTGTTACTACAGCCGGAGGTCACTCTGCATTGACAATTTGTGTCCTCCAATCAAGTGTTCTGCCAGTGCTGTATGACTTCTGACATGGCATGTTTGGTGTGTATCAGTCAGTGGTGATGCACCCCAAATACAATATACAGCCCCTGTTTATATCGAATTTGGCAAGGTCAGAGGATCGGACTTTCACCATTCAAAGTAGACTTTTGACGTCCATGTTTAGTATGACCGTTTGCTCCACATGCTGCTTCGTTTTCGTGCTCAAAAAGAATATGACGTGGAGGGCCACAGAACGTTACCTTCCACTGGTGCTCATGATAAGCCCATTTATTTTAGAACTGATGTTCATATCTAAGATGCAAACCTTGTTCAACAGCACCGGTAGCCACAAGAAGCCTTTGCGACGTGGATGGCAGCATCACGTCGTCTTCCACTGCTGCTCATGGTGAGATCAGTTCGTGTAAAACTGCCGATCATTTCTAAGATGCAAACCTTGTTCAACAGAACCGGTAGCCACAACATGCCTTTGCGACGCGGAGAGCAGCATCACGTCGCCTTCCACTGCTGCTCATGGTGAGATCAGTTCGTGTAAAACTGCTGTTCATATCTAAGATGCAAACCTCGTTCAACAGTACCGGTAGCCGCAACAAGCCTTTGCGACGGGGAGGGCAGCATCATGTCGCCTTCCACTGCTGCTTATGGTGAGATCAGTTCGTGTAAAACTGCTGATCATTTCTAAGATGCAAACCTCGTTCAACAGTACCGGCAGCCGCAACAAGCCTTTGCGACGCGGAGGGCAGCATCACGTCGCCTTCCACTGCTGCTCATGGTGAGATCAGTTCGTGTAAAACTACTGTTCATATCTAAGATGCAAACCTCGTTCAACAGTACCGGTAGCCGCAACAAGCCTTTGCGACGCGGAGGGCAGCATCACGTCGCCTTCCACTGCTGCTCATGGTGAGATCAGTTCGTGTAAAACTGCTGTTCATATCTAAGATGCAAACCTCGTTCAACAGTACCGGTAGCCGCAACAAGCCTTTGCGACGCGGAGGGCAGCATCACGTCGCCTTCCACTGCTGCTTATGGTGAGATCAGTTCGTGTAAAACTGCTGATCATTTCTAAGATGCAAACGTTGTTCAACAGTACCGGTAGCCGCAACAAGCCTTTGCGACGCGGAGGGCAGCATCACGTCGTCTTCCACTGCTGCTCATGGTGAGATCAGTTCTTGTGGAGCTGCTGATCATTTCTAAGATGCAAACCTTGTTTAACAGAACCGGTAGCCACAAAAAGCCTTTGCGACGCGGAGGGCAGCATCACGTCGCCTTCCACTGCTGCTCATGGTGAGATCAGTTCGTGTAAAACTACTGTTCATATCTAAGATGCAAACCTCGTTCAACAGTACCGGTAGCCGCAACAAGCCTTTGCGACGCGGAGGGCAGCATCACGTCGCCTTCCACTGCTGCTAATGGTGAGATCAGTTCGTGTAAAACTGCTGATCATTTCTAAGATGCAAACCTTGTTCAACAGAACCGGTAGCCGCAACAAGCCTTTGCGATGTGGAGGGCAGCATCACTTCGCCTTCCACTGCTGCTCCTGGTAAATAAATGTCCAACACGAATTCTCTTTTTGCAAACATTCGCGTTTTACAATCAAACACTTTTCAGAGCAAATGCCGGTGTCCAACTCTCCTGATGAGCTCTTTGACCACAGCGCTCCATCTTCGTCTGGTAGCCGTTCTGAGTTACCTGGCGCCTGTGAGTATCTGGCTTGGCCTCTCCACATCATTAAGCACTGCGAAAATCTGTTCAGTACCTCTGTAGTCAGAATGCACATTGTTGCAATTCAGGGGACATTAATTAATGGCTCATTTCCTTGTTGGCCTGAGGCATTTGTAACATCACTATGGGGCTCTAGATGGTGGCTGACGCAAGGCTCAATGTAAGCCATGGTAAAATGCTTTCAAAAAGGGTGGTTTCCCGATTTTCGCTGCTTACTGCACTAATTTGGCCATCCTGTTATCTATGGTTCAATATTTGCATAACCTCAGTGAATATTGTGATTGGTTCTGAGATTCTTTCACCGGCGCACGTGCGTGAAGATTGGCCGCTTTGCACTGATGTCCTCGGAGAAGCCACGACTGACGGAGGGGAGTGTTCGTGTTAGGTGGGCGGAGTTAGAAGTCTTAGATGGTACGTCATTTGCATTTCTTTAGTCGCTTCAAAAGTGGCGGGCGAGGCTTGTTGTGTCATGTGGCTGCAAGCTCTGTATTTTACAGTAATGCCATTTATGGCGGGTTATACTCAGTATGAATTCCGTGTAGCCTGATTTATTTTTGCACTCGGTATTGTCTTTGACAGGTTCTGGCCGTTCAACACCTAGTTCCACCAAGTGCACAAGACGACCCAGGGACGTCATAAAGCGCCTTCAAGCCAAGGTTTCCAGTTACAGGAAGACGATTGCAAGGCTGCGGAAGGAACAGAAGCAGAAGCCTCGGTCTGTCTTAGAAGCTCTCGAAATGGTGCGTCCTTTTGTGAGTGAACAGGTGTTTGAACTGATTTCGTCACAGGCAAAATTAAGGCGCAAAGGACGGCAAAAGCGGTTCCCACTGTGGCTCAAGAAGTTTGCCTTGCACCTAAATTTTCATGGCCCCCAAGCGTACCGGTTCTTGTCGTCACATATAACGCTTCCCACACAGCGTTCTTTGCGAAGGTGGCTGTCAAACGTAAAAATGACTCCAGGTATCATACCTGGTGTCATGGCCTCCATCAAATCCCAAACGCGGTCTTGGAACGCTCGGGATCGTGTGTGTACTTTGATTTTTGACGAGATAGTGCTAAAAAAGAACTTATCTTATGATGTCACACACGACATTGTTCACGGATTTACCGACGACGGTGCAGAACGAACTTCCACCATTGCAGACAGAGCCCTGGTTGTTCTGCTCTCTGGAATTTCTAAAAAGTGGGTGCAGCCTCTTGCATACACTATTGGGCACACATCAACACCGTCCTCTGTCATCCGCAATCTCCTCATTTCACTGATTCAGGAACTTAAAACTGCTGGATTCACAGTGAAGGCTGTCGTGTGCGATCAGGGAGCGTCCAACGTATGCTTGGCCAACCAGCTAGGTGTGTCTGCTCAAAAGCCATTTTTTCAAGTTGAAAATGAACGCGTTTATTTTATCTTCGACGTTCCACACCTCATCAAGACAACTAGGAATAACCTTCAAGCGCACAAGCTTTGCATTGGAAGTGAGGTCGTTGACTGGACGTATATTGTACAGCTTTATCGTTCAAACCACGAGATGAGACTGCGTTTGGCTCCAAAACTGACTGAGCGACATATATTCCAGAAACCTTTCAGCAACATGAAAGTTAAGCGTGCCACACAAGTCCTGAGCGCCTCAGTGTGCTTAGCAATTCTGTCCCTTGTCTATTCCAAGGAGCTTCCTGCCGCAGCCATGCCTACAGCATACTTCTGCGAACGAATGGACAAACTGTTTGATTGTCTAAATAGCTCAAAACTCAAAAAGACGGGGCAGAAGTTGCGCTATGGCATTCTGAAAGGAGAATCGGAGCTGGTTGATTTCCTTCACCAGCAGCTTTCGTGGATTGCAACATGGAAGTTTCAGGGTAGGAGGCAACCCCAAACCGTGACAGGGTGGCAAATTACTATAAAGAGTATCCTCATGCTCTGGGAGGACCTTTCAACCAACCACGACTTTCAGTTTTTGCTTACACGACGACTGCAGCAAGATGCACTCGAGAACATGTTCGGAACAATCAGACAAAAACAGGGATGTAACACAAATCCCAATGTATACCAGTTCACCTCAGGTCTGAAGCATATAGGGATAAAAAAACTCTTTAAACTCTCGAACAGTGGAAACGTTGAGGATGACAATGCTGGCCTCCTCCACGAAATGTCGATATTTTCACTCCATGAAAGTTCAATTGCCGACCACGTAGAATGTCCTCAAGTTGAGAACTTCCCTCCACTAGAAGACATTTCTGAGCTAGCATCAAATATAAAGTCAAACATTATTGACGATTCTGCCACTTATTACGTTGGAGGCTATCTCATTAAACTTTTCCTTGAAAAGACGACACAGAGCTGTGTTTGTTATCGGCTACTCAAGGACGAGTCCGGTAACCTGACCAGGTCCCACCAATATTTTCTTATGCTTAAAGCATATCATGTGCCTGGTAAACTCTTTGGGAACCTAGTTGTACCGTCAGAGGCTGCCTTTGATTTCATTCAGCAGCTAGAGCATCACTTTCTTGCCATAATAGAGCGTATGGCTCATGTTCGGGGAGTGTGTGCTGCCTTGTTTCACACACTTTCAGGTGTGGGTGCTTTTCGCCTTTGCTCCGAAGAATGCCACAACAGGTTTCTTAATATGTTTTGTAGGATACGCTTGTGTTGGCACGTCCGTTTTATTAACCGCAACTTGGACAAAGTTCGGTTGCACTCTTCGGTGGCGGGTAGGCAACTGGACAAGTTCAACGGCTAATTCTAGATATGTTTTGAACAGAAGTGGTTTTCTAATTAACAGCAAGTAGTGCTTATTATTTGGGTAGCAAAGCTTGCTCTTCAAATGTTTGTCTCAGTGCATATTGTGCTTCAGTGAAGGCGCTCATAAATCCCTAGAAACATGCTTTTCGAGATAAAAACTATTTGCGGGCACAAACCAACAGCCTCGGCGGACGTCGGGGATTCCATAAAACATACTAATTAGCTATAATTAGCACAAATTTACTAATTCTTTCGAGTTACTGGTTTTATTACTCATGAATCACTTGCAAGTTTCAAGACACCCACAGGAAAAACAAGATTAATTTACAGAACTGAAAAAGATCCAACCGGGTTGGAGATATTCATAGACAAATTTTGGCCTATCTTCACAAGGATATCGAAATTCTGTGCAAACAGGGCCCACGTTTGTAATTCGTGTCAAGAAAGGCCAAAATTTATTGATGAAAATCTCCAAGCCGGTTGCACCTTTTTAAATTCTGTAAATTGATTTCTCTCTTTCCGGTGGGTGTCTTCAAAATTGGTAGTGCAACATGGGTCAAAAAACCAGTATTTAAAAAGTTAATTAGATGGGTAATTAGTATTTTTTTCTGCAATCCCAGACGTCCGCCGAAACTGGGAGTTCGTTCCCGCAAAAAGTTTTTTTCTTTATCTCGAACAGTAAATCTTTAGAAATTTTCGTCAGTCTTCGCTGAAACGCCCGGTATAAGATCAAGATCTTGACGTGTCAAGCAGCCTTTTTCATTTGCATGTGTGAACTTTGTGTCGAATATTTATTAATATCTTTATTCACAGATCTGGGGCATTTTGCACAGCTCCAGTCAGATATTTAGGTGTGTGCCTTATATAAAAAAAGCGTGGCACATGCAGCATATGCCTTCCTGTGATTTTGTGTTTGTTTTGATTTTCATGATCAAGGATATTGTGTTAAGCAATGTTATCCTGGCTTTCGGTTTTTGTTGTGCCTGCTCGTAGATGTTGCACTTGTAAAGACAACATTTTTTTCTAGATCCTGAGATCCATTTTGCAGCATATCAGTTTTCATTCTTCTCACATTCCGAAAGACGTGCTCATTGTTCGGACATGTCTCGCCTGATGCAAGTTTTAGGCTATGTGAATTGGTGTTTTGAATTGCGTACAAATTTGTTTCTTGCTGTATGTAGTGTGCGTAGCGTTCTGTTCTGATTGGAAATGGTAAACACATTCTATTTATTGATACACTTGCTTTTCATGTGTAAGCAGTCTTTATAGGAAAAGTAATTGCTCACTCTGTTCACTTCCGAAACTGTTTGGTACGGTTCGGTTAGAAATCATTATGTAAATTTTTCTATTTGCAAGAATACCTTATATTTATTTTATATCTGATTGTAATAATAAGAGTATTAGTTTCTTGCAGAACATAATGTGCTTCATATCTTATTTGCTTTTTCGTATGTGTTCATGAATGTGGTCGAAATAAAGAGATTTGAACCAAATGCTCTTGTTGCTTCAAATAGAGCAGACGCCATGGACACCGTGGGTGCTGTAAAACTAAAATAAAGGTTTTACAGTAGAAAGCAAATGTATTATAGTAAAGACAGCTAATAAAAATATAGAGTAGCTGGCGAGCTGCTGGACATAATGAACCCGAGACTGGGCATCTAGAGGGCACAGGAATGTGGGGGGGGGGGGGTACGACGATGCCTACGCGCGCCCAATTCGAAACCGAAACTCCCTACACCGGGAAACCTAAGCACGTCCAATCCGAAACCTCGTTGCCGAAACCGAAACTTTCTATACCGGAAACCGGCGCGGAAACGGAGTAACGTCTCCTAACGTCCGCTAGGAGCGGTAGCTGTCAGGTGGGCTAAGTGGGCCGCTGGGCCCTATGGGCGTGTCCGCTCTTTAAGTTTACTATATTACTCTATGGCGCGTCTACAGCACCACGCAATACATCAATTTCTTGCTGTTTAAAGACACTTGCTGAATTTTTTTTTTCAATTTCTGTAACTACGTTGTTTGTGCTCCTTATTTCCGTTTGTACTGCTTCCATTTCGCCTACCGCACCCTCTAGTTTAGACAACCTGTCTGTTAAAGCGCGAGACACATTCGCGTCAAAACTGTCCGATCCGACGTGCGGAACCGCCGAACGACGTTCGGAGGCGAGGGTTTTGGTCGCACCGGAGCGTCGGACGGGGGCTCCGTCCGGCGCCGGCGTGCGTCCAACTTGCTAGATATATCGCAGCACGGCTGTCCCATTTTCGGAGGGCCGCAGCAAATCGCAGCACGGATGGCGCGAAGGTCATGTTGTCACGAGACTTTCGGCAAATACTTTACTATACTTCGTTTCAGCTTCCGTCCGAGCGCAGGCAAAGCTACGTGTGGCCGGAGCCAATCACACGCCGGCAATAGATCACGCGATCTCGCCTGCACTTTTGTATCACTCCGCTGCGGCGCTGGTCGTCTGCGCCGCCCGCGCTCGCCGAGTATTTCGACTGCTACGGGTGTATCACCAGTATCGTCTGCTACAGGTTTAAGAAGTGCCCTTTCACGTTCTGAAACTTAGTCACAGGGGATGTCAGTACGTAGGCTGGCCGCTGGCGTCTGTGTCCGAGCTTTCCACCTGTTCGGCATTGTTTTGAGATGTAAGTACACGTTTCAAGGAGCCCGACTACCCGGCCGGTGATGTTCGTTTGTACGACTTTGTATTGTCTGGATATACCAGGGCTCGAGGCGCAGTCCTTTCCACCAGCTTCTCGGCGTTCAATGTGATCGGCAGGTAAAGGCGTGCCCTGATTTCGCCGCGTATCAGTGAATAGTAGTGGCCCGGACGCTTTGCTTGTTTACAGCACATTCACGGTACGACGCGGCCCGAGTCTCCTGCCAAATTTGAAAGCAGACATTCATCACGACCTCTTGCGCCTGACGCCCAAACGTGCCTTTGCGAAAGGGCGTTTTGAAGCGACTCGGTGAGGAAAGCAGTGAAGCACATGATTCGGCCATTACGGGAACGAAATCACACAGAAAAACCGAGCGCTGCAGCCGTGTTGCCAGCGGATGTAAGTGTTTTCACCAAACCACATGCATTTACATATATTTATAGAAACATAAACTTCAGATATTCGATTCCTTTAGTTGCAAATTATTCTCAGCGGTACACATCTGGACTATTGTGCAATGTTTACGCACAAAACAGTTATTTCTAAAAATTACTTTGGCGGACTACTTTGTGGTGCGTAGGAATGCTCTTCTCGAAGTTGCGAAAAGTCCCTCAGCCTTTAGCTGCGCTCGGACGGAAGCTGAAACGAAGTATAGGGGGAATACGGGCCACTCCCCGCGAATACAATGGCCTCGGGGACGACAGGTTTTGCGCACTTTGAATGGGTGGATGTGTCATGGCGTTGCGGTTTTCCCCTTTAGGGTAGGTGTGGTGACTAGCGCCATCTCTCGGTGCGGGATATTTTGCTACCGGCCGAACTCTCTCAATATGTGGACGCTGTTCGGTCGCGGCGACGTAGGTCGTCTCTTGAATTTAAAAACCAGCGAACACTTCATTGGTGACACACTTAGAGGGCGCATATACGTAGGATGAGCTCTATGTCTACGTTCTGTTAAATAAACCGCACGCATGTAGCTCGATTAGCGGGTATCAAAATTTGTACGAGCGGTTTTGAAAGCTGATCTAACGAGTGTGCTTAGTCATAATCGCAGTTCAACGCAGAACGAAGCAAATAATAATAAGGAACTATGTCGACACGATAAGCACGTTTAGAAGGCACAGCTATGCGTTGTCATATACTTCACTGCAAAGTATTTGCTACTATGATTACCGCTAAAGCGGCCGAGAAGGCACCTTTAGTGAACGGCCCTATTTTCGCGAGCTCGGTATGTCGAGAATTTTTTAAAGTGCTGGGTTCGGGAATGTTTGGCTGGAGAAAAATTCTGAAATCAGGAGTGGGGTTGTGTGTATTAGATATGAGAGGATTTAATGAAGTGGTCCATTTCTCTCTATTTAACTTGCAAATAGATGGTGCTTTGCAGCAGCTCAAAAAAACAGGAAAAATATTCAGAAAGCTGGGAACAATTTTTCATTACTTTGTGAATAGTCAACATTATTCCTAATAGACCATGCCGGCCTTGAACAAAACTGGTTTGGGTTATTTTAGTATTTCTAGATTGATAATTGAAGGTGCGAACTCAGATTCCACTTATAAATGTCATTGGACATTTCTTTTTTTTTTGAAACTATATTTATTGCACATTGAACAAATCTATACAGCTTTGCATTCAGAAAACACATATCCCTTTTAACACACACAATAACGGTTTGAACAAGTATATACAGCTCAGCATTCAACACAGGTCTCTTTTTACACACACAATAACGTGATTTGATCTCGAGGGAACCGAAAGAATGAAAGGTGTTTGCCTGCAAGGTCCGGTTCTTGCAGTAGAGAACGGAGCACACTGCCCCTCCTGTCATCTTCTTTGACTGCTTACTGCGGCGAACGCGTCATACTTGGTGCACTACCGCGGAGAAGGACGCCGGTATCAACAAGCGGCGCCAGGTTGCTCAATGGTGGCCGCTGAAACTCGTCGCGCCCGGCCTGGCCCGGCGACCGCGTGATTGCCCGCCCGCGTTTGCCATCGTCGGTGACGCATATTGGCAACACCTCCTATGGTCACCTGCTCCGGCGAGAGGAGAAAATGAGAGAGGGGGCGAGAGGAAATAGGGAGAGGGACACACCCAAATTATCCCGCGCCACCAGGGGAGGAATCGGCGCGGCCATCACTCCGTCTAATGCAAATGAGCGGAGTGTCCCGTATTCCCCTAGTAAAGTATTTGCTTTCGGCCCCATTTGGCGAGGAGGCGCTTTGTGGTTCTGGCAGTTCGGGGAGCGGATCTCCCCCTCTTTTACAACGCCTACACACACACATGTGGCGGTGCGCGGTGCGTCACGCGACGCGAGTCGTCGTTGTGAAGGAGATGGAGGACGCCATCCAGTTTTCGCGCGCGCACAAAACAAGCTGCTGATCTCGCGCGCAATAGCAAGCCGGCCTTCTGGGACCGATCGAGGCCGTCGAAACCCGAATGTACTCCGTTTCACCTTACCAGGGACAGCAGCGGACGCTACGAGCCATTCCAATGTCGTGTGAGTGTCACGTGAACTTCGGTGAGAGACGCAGTAATGCGCCGTGTGCGTAGTCACGTGATTTCTACGCAGTGCTCGCTTCGCTGGAATGGCTCCTAAGGTACGCTGTGGTCCATCGCGATTAAGTCTTGTTGAGCAGAAGAGTAGCTTCACGGCAAATCTTTACACACGCACACTTTAATAGAATGTAATAAAAATATAGTGTTCGTTTTAAAGTCAGAAAACCAAAGAAAAGTGAGGGAAGTATTTTAGTTTTCTAGGCTAGGTGGCGCGAGCTACCGCCCGTTACAAATATAACTATTAGCATCCATTTATCCATCCGGTAGAGGGATACACAAAACTGGGCGAGGCTGAACGAGACGACGCTACGACGCGTCGGAAACCTTGTGTCGCGAACCGTCCTTTGCGGCGATTCGGAGCAGCCATCTTGCCGACAGTTCGCACGCTGGATCGCACAGTTTTGACGCGCATGTGTTTCGCGCTTAAGTCTCTGATTCCCGACGGCCGGCTTCTGTTAGCAATACTCTATCCTTGCATCAGACGTTTCACGTGGCATTCCACCAGAGTTTCTTCTACATTTGTCACTTGAATCACCTTCGGAAATCTTTCTCGTTGCGTGTAGTTCGATCCACGTAAATCCTACCTCCCCCAAGCATTCCGTTAAATAAGACACAAAGTAAACGCAACAGCTGCTGACCAAGGAATTGTTGATCGAGCCAGGCTCTTCTGTTTCCCAGCTAGTACGAAATATATTCACACCATATGTATATGCATATTTTTCGGCGGCTTCTCTCAGATGCAAACGAGCGGAACCAGGTGTTAGAGGAACGCGTTTAATTAGTTTAATTTGCAAAAGCTACACTATTGATTATAAACGCTGCTGCATCGTTATTGAACATATAACGTCGGCAGAGCTCCGGCATCACGAGAGCACCAGCAGGTTTTCGTAAGAGACGAGATGAAATGAAAGTTCATTAAGGAACACGGACGAAACTATTTAAATTGACAGCGACTTTGATTTCCAATGACCCATAGTGCATTAAATGAAATATTTCATTAAATTCAATACTATGTTTAATGCAGTATTTCATTAAATGCAGCAATGCATTAATGAATTAAATACAGTGAACTGTCAATTCGGAGTGAAATACCTTTGTTTTCATCAAATTCCCCGATACATTGAGGTGAAATAATTCGGTGTTGATAGGTCTCATTACGTCAGGTCAAATAATATAAAATTTCCCAGCTAAATTTAGCAGTGAGAGGGAATTGGTGTATAGGTCACGTGACGTCAGTTCACGGGACGTCAATTTTCCCTCTAAATTGATCGGGGAAAGTGAAAAGGTGTCTAGGTCAAGTGACATCGATTCATGTCACGTGACTTCAAAACCAATTCGGTGTATCCGCTAAATTTAGCGGGAAATGCCGAAATGGACGGACGAACGAACGGACAAAACTTTGCTATTGGGGTTTCCTTAAAGAGCATTGCATGCTTTAATAATAGTATGGTGTGCAATCGGGAGGTGGAGGTGCAACTACTGTGCAAATTATAGCGGTCCCAGGATTCAAGCTTGTAGACGCCGGCATAATCTCGCAGGCGGCTAGAGTGACTCAACGTTGCTTCCTGGCTGCGCCTTCCTAGAGTGGCGACATTTGTTTAGGAAGGAACCCAGGTAGCTCGCCAGAGAAACGCCCACTTGGCACAAGTTTCGAAATCTTATAGGCACCTAGCTGTGGTCTGATACGGATTTTTGTGCAAGGGGTTATTCCTAGGGGCCACAGTTCTTTTCTTTAACGTTTCTATTGGTTTTCTCTTGCGCGTCACATGATGCCTAAGTGCCAGATTTGAGCCAAAGATGCTACCTTTCAACCGAAGATAGATCCGTGCAGCTGAATCAGGCACTTCTTTGGCAATTAAGGCCCAACGAAGCTGGGATGAGAGTGAAACCTACCAGCAGGGAAGCCTACCTTGGCACATGCGCTTGGCAAATAGAGTCAAGATACGTCGACCCTAAAAAAAAGAAAAAGTTTTGGCTTTATTTTGATGTTTTGTGCTTTTCGAAGCTCTAAGTTCCTACACAAAAATCAAATGTTTGGTGGAAAGTTTGTGCTTCCTAGGTAAGTGCCGCTTTTGTGGCTGCGGTCAGCAGAAAAATAATACAAATTTTATGTTCAATGGTATTTGGTTCAAGTCCGATAGATATTGTGGATAATTTCGAAACACTCGGTGTTTTTTGTTTTTAATATATCTTGGGCTAGCCATAAACTACTTTGGTTTACAAACTGTCAAGCCCGTGCGTCCACTTTTCCAGTACAACACTCGGAGAGCTAATCACCGCAACTTAGAGATGCAGCTCAGAGAATGACGATGCCGAAGCTTCGACCAAAAACGCACTCTGATTTGTGACATTCAGCACTGCAAAACGTCACGCTTGCATTGCCTAATGTCACAACACAGACTGCTTTTTTGGCCTAAACATACGTTTTAGATCGTCACTCGCTTGAGCTGCCTCCGTACGTTGCGGTGATTGACTCTACGAGTGTTGTGCGGGAAAGTAGACACACGGGCTTTCTTTAGAGTACAAAGCCAAATTTTACCAGTTCGCGTGAAAATAATTATTTGCAATGCTTTGTTTTAGTTCCTACTTAGTCATTACAACCTTATCTGGGGAACAACCATGGCATCCAAAATTAACAAAATATACCTGCTGAAAAACAATGTTGAGAGCCATCGTCAACCCATCTTATGACTCCCAAATTGTGACGAGGTTTAATAACTTGCAAATGTTAAAACTTCATAACGTATTTTATTACAGGCTCCTAATCACCATTGAAGAAAAAAAGCAATAAAGTATGTTTTCCTTTAAATGAGATAGGCGCATTAGAAAAAAAAAACGGTTTACTTGACCCGCCATATTGAATATTGAAAGGTTCCCACATGCAGTTGAAAATATGGGCAGCAAATGCTTCGGTATTTAAGTCCTAAACTTCACAACAGCTTTGGAGACAAAAAATATAAACCTAAAAACAAGATCTCCCAAACGATTGCGTAGCATCTTTTTGCATATTTGCACTTTCCCTGTCTTGTTTCTGCTTTTTCCATTTGCTAATGTATAATACTTTTCTGTTTTTGTTCTTTATTTTTATTGTTCGAAAACTGTTGTTCAACAGCCGCCGATGGGCTGAGGGCCTATAAAGCTTCTTGTTGAAGCTTTTTTCCTTTTTTGCTGCAACATTTCTTTCTTTAAATGTAAATAAAGGTAATTATTCTTTTGAATCATGCCATGTGTTCACCTCGTATCAGTGATACCGGTGAATCGGCTTGAGACCGTGAAAATGCCAGTGTTGTAACGGCCCCGAGTACTTGAATCACCCAATAAATGGGTGAGTCCAATCTGGTGCTCCAAGAAGCGGGAAACAGAGGTGACTCTAATGACACAGATCGAGTGCAACAACTTAATGTTTAACCCAAGATATATGCGCCAAAAAACCATCCCACATTTGACGAAACACGTGGTGTTAAGTGTCTTTAAAGTTATTCCGCGTCATTTCACAAGTGCTAATGCGTAGTAACTGTGTAAAGCAGCTCAAAAACAGTTCTTTATGAGTGGGAGGAAAGATGGCGGCTCCTCTAGCAGATGACAGAGTTGTTCCCACTCTTACCGGGCCGCCACTCCAGCAACATTGAGGGACACTAAAGGCAGGAAGTAGACACACCTTGCATTTATAGGGCTAGAAGCATTTCATAATAACAAACAAAATTGAACATGCAGAAACGCGACACTACTCTATTTTAAAAAGTTAGCTGAAAGAAACAGGCACCTTATACACTTCCAGCAAAATTCATCATATTCTCTTCGCCATTTATGCTACCATTTCGGTCCATTTATCTTGTCATCATGTT
>JAZHYW010042939.1:0-38862 GCA_037355805.1 Ixodes ricinus
TAGCCAAGCCTAGCTGACTCAGCTGGGCCTGAGTCCCCAGATCCGCTTTCCGCCGTGGAATCCACAAGCTTCGATATTTCGCGGCTAAATTTTCGTGCAAGGTTCGCCCATCCGGTTAGCGAGTGGCTCACGTCGAAATAGGCGGCTCGGAGGCACTGGGACCAAGTACTCACCAGGGTGAGCGTTCGGAGTGGTGCGAAAGCATGACCAGTTAAGTTCGACGCTCGCCGCGCCCACTCCCCGGACAAAATCAAGTACATGCTCCCTCCCCCACTTCACATCACAGAAGGAGAGACCACTTCAAGGAGGTTCGAGAGGTATCTGTGCAAAACGGACGAGTTCAACTTTTTTTTACAACGAGGAAAGAGAACAAATTACTAAATGAGATGTAGTTGATTAACTCTAGAACATCGTTTTTAAATTGTCTGTTTAGTATTGATGTTTGAAATTGTGCTTTTTTATTTTTACATGTTTTTCATATAAGCCATATAAATGTGACCTTTTCATGTTGATGCAAACTTATCTTGTATTTGTAACTGTAAAAGTTCACAAATACCGCCTTTTCGAAACAATGCCTTTTAGGCGCTTCGAAGTAACTTGAGTAAATGATGTCTACAATCGCACGGCATTGGATTAGTTCCCATGACTTGTAGCGTCCGATCTGGTGCTTCGTAACATGGAACGGGGTATACTTTTTCATTGATTGCAGGTTATCGAAGCAATAAACACTTGGGGTGTCCCTCTACTCGTTTCGTGGCAGTGTGTTTACTTTTGAGAGTAGCGGACAGCGGGTGTAGCAAGCATTCGAATCTACCGTAGGGGTTAACGTAATCTGCTGCGGCTTGCCAGTTTCGCTTTCAACGTTCTCGCCCGACTCCTTCTCACGCCTCCGTAATTCAAACCGAAATAGCTCTACTTATCTCCTTTTTAATCTGGTTAAAAGATTAACAAAGCTGAATGCCGGGCTAGTTGGTATTGGTCTAGTCAGTCAGTCAGCGCTCGTGTCTGTCATGTCTTTCTTCTTTTGTCCTCATCTAAAAAGCGCTGCCATGCCCTTGGCAACCCAAGAAAAAAAATTAAACTTTCGCAATTTAGCGTTCTTACTGATCCGAATTTTCTGGTCATTTTTGCCTATACAGGATCGCCATGTTCAAAAGGAAGGACAACTGCAGTGAGTTCTCTTAAGCGAGTTACTTTAATAAATTTGTCGAAGAACACGTCACAGGCTTGGTATTTATATATGCTGGGTCGACCCATTTCTGAGGCTACCGATTTTGAAATAATGAAAAATTTATCTCAATACTCAGATGACCCCTTAGTCATGTGATCCTACTTAAAAAGCTTGAAGCGTATGGCATCCGCGGACAAGCGTTGCTACTTTTACAGTCCTACCTAGAATATCGCCAACAGCATCTAAATTTCAACAGTTATTCATCCACTGTAAGGTTCATCACGTCAGGGGCTCCACAAGGGCGCATATTGGTACCTTTTCTATTTAATTTGTACATCAATGATATCGTTAATGTAAATAATCACGCAAGATTCGTGATCTACGCGGATGATACGAGCGTATTTGTTTCTTCCGATACTTGCGACGATTTCATCGATATGGCAAATCTGACCTTATGAGAGGTAAAAGTTAGGAAGAAGGCAACTCCTTGAAAATTGATATTCATAAAACAAAAGTTGTGAATTTTCGTCCAGAAAAATAAGCCCGTAGTGCTGTCTAAAGTACTCACTTTTAGCTCTACTCCTACCGAATTTGTTGGTTGTTTTAAAACTCTTGGAGTTATTTGTAGCGACAGTATGTCTTGGATAGATAGCCATATAAATGATCTTATCCCAAAGCTAGCTCGAGTACTTGGGATTATAAATCGATACAGATCTGTGTTACCAAACAATGCTAAATTTTTGCTTTATAAATCATTATTTTTCTCACGCTTAATGTATTGCCACCTTGTTTGGGGAACATCAACATTTACCGATATTGAAAAATTGTTTATGTTACAAAAGAAATTATTGAGATGTCTATGTAACATGGCCACGTAACTTTCATATGAGCTGATTTATTTAAGAACTTTCAAATAGTCCCTATTTACTAGTTATATCAATATCGGCTTTCTACTAGTTATAAAGGTGGAAAAAAAACAAGACGTACATGTCTTTTGAAAAGCCTTGCGCCGCTGAGGAAAACTTCTCCACCGTATCCTACCCGTAACCCAGAGAAATGGAAGATGGTCACGCAGCGAACAAATTATGGCTCTCAAATGATAAACTCCACGCTCCCGCATTTGTTAAACAGCCTTATCACCAATAATATTGGTACAGAAAGTCTAACCTTTAGGGACTTCCGCTTATTATATGCTTGTACATGATCAATTTCTCTCTTAACATTTGCAGAGGGTACTTTTAGCTTTCTGCACTAATTTGTTACATCGTTTCCTCTAGCACACTAGTATGTTGCTTTTTGTTTGCCTTCCTGCACGCCTGCTGTTGGCCATTGTAGGGGCCTAGGGACTCGTCAAGCTGCTTACTGCAGCTTTTCTTCTTAAGCCCAACCATCATAAAGGATGGAAATAATGTATTATTATTATTATTATTATTATTAATTAAAGGGTACCGTACCAAACGGGGGCCCGTATTGACCGGTTGCCGGTATCAAACAGGTACTCGTATCAAAAGGGTACCTGTATCCAACGAGTACCCCTATCAAACAGCTACCCCTATAAATGGGTACCCACGTGCCAACATACCATATGAGCTGCACTGGTCGACCAGTTTGCTAGTCGTTCAAAATTCAAGCGGTTCTTTTTCTTTTATTCTTTAGTAGGGACCTTCTAAGAACATTTGTCATAAGCTGACGTATGAGTGTAAGCCCTTCGCTTAGAAGAACACCTCCATCGCGTCAACGCTCGCACACCAGAAGTGCGTGATCCCACCAAAAACTGTCGTGTCAACATTTCTGAAAATCATCGCGGTGAAGCTGCATTCGAGCGCGTCTGTACTAAAATCCCGCATCGGCAGAACTTGTGCCGCCTCACCGGTGTGAAGAGGCCTAGGTGGAGTGGAGGAGCCCCACCCCGAGACAACGCAGTCCCTGCCTTCGAAGCCGGACAGGGGCTTGGACCCTGCGGCCGCTGTGGGAGAGGCAGATCTCCCTGGGAGCCGGGGCCCAAGAGGATGGACCGGCCGACATGCTCCGGGCTAGGTTCATCAGGGCCAGGTCGTGCGTGTAGTTGGCGTGGCGGAACCTCTGGTGCACGGCAATCTTGCGCACGCGCACGCAGGAAGGACGCCTGGGCCCTCTCACGCCCGTACAGGCCAGCCAAAGCCGGGGTGGGATTGCGTGGCCGCTTGTGGGGCTGAAACGAGGGAAGTTGTGTCGGAGGGAGGGTCGGCGTTCCTTTTTTTTTTCATATTTCGACAAAGGGAGGTCAGTCTCCCTCAATAGTTTTCTTGTGTCAATACTGTCTTTTAATCTGAATGATAAAACGGGATTACTTCTACAAACCGGAACGATGAAAATCCAGATGAATACGGGCATGGGTAGAAATTGCTGCGGCACGAGCTTTAGCGATGAGTTTGAAACTTATTTCTGGTGAGCCCGTCACATTTTAGATGAGACGACTCAAGAAAAACAAGAAAAACTTGTTGTTTGGGAGGTTTCTGCTGTAATTACTTCAATGGAATTGAACCAAGTAAAGCGCGTTGTCATTGCCGAACCAAGTTAGCTAACCAAATTCGAACCGTAGTCTAATATGTTTCGAATAGGCGGGACAATACTGGACACGACGTTTGGCGCCGGTTTCTCAATCGCTGCACATTTTCCTTTAGCCTATCACTTTCAGTTGTGGCGGCCGGTATGGATGACAATGTTACATGTGTCAGTTGGCTGTATGAATTAGGCCGCGCGATATTATATTAAATCTTTATAAAAAAAGTACACATCTCTTGGAAATATCGAACGTGATATAAGTAAGAATTAGGACGTTGTTTATAGAAAATCAGAAAAACGTAATAAAAAAACAAGCCACGATTTATCAAGATCCTTGGCGAGTGGGCTAGGCAGCGCTGCCATCATGAGGACGCCAAAGATGCCGCGTCACTTTCTTATTCAGTTCCTGCCTACGCTGAATAATGACTCGCCGGGTTCCTCGTGCTTGCTGTAGACGCCATCTCAGCGGAAAGAAAAAACCTGAGTTTTTACAATCATTGTGGACCAGCGTAAAGTGACGCAGATTTCGCAGGGAAATAAAAGGTATTTCCATTTTACACGCTACTTGGGGAGGAAGGAGCTACAACTTCAACATCAACAGGGCTTCACCACCTAAAAGAAACTAAATTGCTGCATTCACTAGTGGAACGCCGTTTTAGTGTCTTTTCCCGGTGGGTACAGGCATTGTACATCCTTTAAGAAGAGCAACATTTCTTTTATGGGGGAAATCGTGATTGAATCGGTTTTGAAGTGTTTTATAGATATGTCGATATTTTTTTGTGACGTTGAAATAAATACAGGTCTATCAAATGTCAAATTAAACGGCTTAATAACCACCGTGATGGCTGTTAGAAAGTTGCAGGCTGACCTCGGTGATTGACGAAAAAATGAAGGCAATTTCTTAACATCTCACATCACAACTGCGGCCTTTTTCGTTTTTTCTTCTCCAATAGGGAATAAAAGTTTGCTTTATAACCCTCTGCAGAATGCAGCCGTTCCTGCGGTACACTTCAGGGTGAAATGTGTGGCGGTGACACCTTAGCTCTCTTGTTCTTGGGAAGGGCATTCAGCTATATTTGAAAGTTGTAGCTAATTTTCTTAAGGAAATATAAAAATTCTAAGCTCCAGTCTTGGAATCTGTAACGTTTTACTGTGTTATATTTGCAAATCCAGTCAATTTCACACCGAAGAATGCATGTAGTAACACTTTTTTCTACTTATTTTATGGAAGGTTGGTAACATGTACAGAAAATATTAAACATTAAAATAAATTATTTTCACGTAAAAAGCTACAAAACAGGTTATGAAAACATGTTTCAGAGACACATTCACAAAGCATTTACCAACAAACTACTTGATATAAAATGAGGCAAACTATAACAAAATAGGCATCTCAAAATACATTTTACAAATATATAAAAATATAAGCTTACCCGTTATTGGAGTTTTGTTTCTAATTCAAAAACGCAGCTGATTTCATCAAATAGGGAAAAATGCACATCAGTACTTTAACAAAAAACTCAGTCCTTAATTTTCTTTAATTGTTTGTATTGTCTTAAACTAAATTATGATGGCAAACTATTGAGTAGCATATTACCCCAAAAGAGAAAACGACCACAAATCACCACTCAAATGGATCTAGCGTGTCTTTGTTATAGGGACTTTGCCGCACGACGGCGGTTTCAAGTAAGCATTTCTTAGAACCGACGAAGGCAGTACAGCCGTCCCGCTCTATCGTAAGTTGTATAACGTCTTGCTGTTCCGACCGTAGCTATATAATCGTGTTTCCTTACGTTGGCTTCCCTTTCAACACGTCCAAATCGTGTGTTTCTTCGGAGCGCCGTAAACTGCTCCGCATGCCTTATATCTTTATCATTTGGCCGATTTAATAGCTTTCTATAATTCTCACCGTGTTTCTAATTAAAGTAATATCTTAAGATTCATTAATTAAAAAGTTAATTAGGAAAAATAATTATTCTCAAAATTATATCAAATACTGTCCTCTTTTCCTAAATTTGCAATTTCGCAGGGACCAATCCTACGTAGACTTTCCGTGCGATGTGTACATTTCAGAGGAACGATTTGGTCCGCGTTTTGTGGAACACCCTGTATAGGTACATATATATATATAGCTGAGTGCCTCTCTCAAAGACATGCCTTTGATATAGTATGTGATCTAATGAAAAACCGTCTATGGGGCCCACGAGTGTTTCTGAAGTGTCTTGACATACCCTTAAAACGTTTGAGTGGTTTGAGATGTTCGACGATGTTTTCAAAAGGGCCTGGCGTATTCTTCGAGAATTCTAAAAGGTGTAAAAGACACATCCTAGTTTTTCAGAGGCCTGTGGGGTCTGTCCAAATCCTTTCCTAGAAAACACAGCACTCATCAAAATCGTTTACACGGGCCTGTGGGAGAGACCACGTGACCCTTCAGGATAAATCCGTCGGGGAAGCCGCCTGTCTATTTACAAGGGGACGGCCCCAACGACCGTTGGAAAGTGAGACGTTCCCACGTGCCTATCATGTCGTGGCCTGTGTATGTGTTTCACTGGCTGGACTAGGGACGCCCAAGGACGCCACGTCCTTGCTCATGAGGGAAAGAGGGTGCGAGGGAAAAATGGAAGAAGACTTCTTGCTGTATGTATGAAGATAACCTGTTTTTAGACAGCCGAAATACAGCCGTCATCAGAGGCTGCTCGCCCTGTTTTTCTCCGTCAACGAGCGCAAAACTAAATGCGCAAAAACGAGCGGACGCTCAGTGTCGGCTCCACGTCCCATGCGTGAGACCGGAGCAGCTGGAAAATCTGATGAAGAAGAAGGTCTCTCAGTGCCTTGAATTCTGGGCATCTTCGTCTGTCCGGCTTCAGAAGCATCCATCGATCGAAACAGAAACCGGAATTGGCAACGTGACGGCACCAGGAACGACAACGTGCCTGTGCTGAGAATTACTCAATGGGGTCGAATGTTGCTTGAGCGTTTAAGGTCTTCGCTAAACGTGCTTTTGACATTGTATATGTGTGCGCGGAGTGCACCTGCTTGGTTTTATCAGTTGAACTTCCGTACATCTCAGGAATTTACCCAGCGCATTGTGAGTGTCTCGAAAGATATTTTTTTATTTGCAACGAAGAACTTGGTTGCTCCTATTTGGGTTGATCGGTATTGTCTACATCTCCTAGCGCAAGCGGTTGAGTAAACGCTGGTTCTTATCGCCATTTTGAGTTACACCATCCATGGAAAACTCAATGTCTGAAAGAAAAAATTATAACAACGTTTCAAACTGAATTTTGGTCTATGGTTCACAGTCGTTCGGGCGTCCAAAGGGTTGAGGAGCTCACGGGGTCTGAAAGGCTGAAGGTGTTTGAAGGGCGGAGGGGTTTGATGGGTTAAGGCAAATACCATATAGCTTCGCCAATACTGGAAACTCCTCCGAAAACCTATTGGAGCGGCGGCGAACGTGACAGTGGCGCCTCTAGCGGACTCGGAGTCTACGGAAGCATACGACGCAATGGAAAAGTATAGGCTCCGCGACGTCCTCGAGCTTTTCGTGCGCTGTTTCGTCACCCCAACCGCAGAAACAATTCAATACGGTCACTCCGCTTGCAAAGTGGAATCCACTGATCGAAACTGCAACGACAATCGAATAACAACGCGCGCATAAACAAAGACAGAGCAGTTTATTTAGCGGTCTCAAACGCCTCTCAGGGGTTCACACGGGTTTGAAGCGCGTCTGCGAAGCGGAAAAAGGCGTTTAGCTACTCGAACTACGTCGTAATCATTAAAACGTGCACAAACGACATGTTAATATTACCAGAGCAAGCGCACGAGCTGCTGGAGCATAAAAACAAAACAAAATGTAAGGATATAAATGACCGTGCAAACGCTTACCGAATTTTGCAGAAAAGATGGTGTCGCCATTCCCGACGAAAATAAAAAGAAACAGGGGAAAAGAAGCGAACAACGGCGAATAAAACAAGTTAGCAGACGATACAAAGATACCCAGCAAAACACTACTTCAACTATGACGATCGTTGCGGCGCTTCTAGAAAAAAGAAAGAAAAATGGAAAGCAGCAAATGAATAGCTGGTAATCGCCGCCGGTGTTGAGTTCACAATAAACAAAGCGGAAGTAACGGACGAAACCAATAAAAAAAGAAGAAAGCGTCCCTTTTTTCAGCTTCTTGTTGTACATTTGTTTATTTACGCTTTTAACAGTTTAATTTGAATGCTGCATAACTTAGTTACTCACGTTTATTCGGCCTTCGGGAAGCGGTAGAAAGATTTTCCACCACATCCCAAAAACTTGTTTTTGCAATAGTAGGCAGCAGACGGCATGCCTGCCATTTCTAAGTATGCGCTGGTGTATGCTCGAATGCGGCCGGTTGATCAACAAACGATGACCCGTAGCAGACGTGCCGTCCGGCGTACACAAATATAATTCGAATAAAAATGCATAACGAGCTTACACTTCTTAATATATTTAATAAATATCAAAAAAGCACGTATGCCGATTTCGGATCAGAAGCTCAATCGAATGCGAAAATAGGAGGTTATTGCAGACGACAGTGGAAGAAAACAACAACAACAACAAAGTTGCAGACGGCCCTCAAAATGTCCGAGCAGAACAACAGACGAACCGGGGGTCGAAGGGAAGGAAAGAGAGTAAACACTAAGCCAAACAAAACACGGATACGCGATGACAAGGAAACAGCGCACCCTCAAAACAAGCACTCTAACGTTTTCACGCACACAAAAGAAAAGAGCCCGAACCTCCCTTTTTAACGGGTACGCGATGGCTTACGCGTCGGGTGAACAACAAAAGCAAAAAAGCGGAAAAAAAAAACAAAAAAACACACAGCAACATACAAGCAGGAGGAAGAAAGAACGCGGCAGAGTGGCGTCGCCTCAAAAATATAAATGAAAGAAGACTCAAAAATGAAAAGAATGGAGATGGTTCGACGGGTGTCGGCGCTTTATCCCAGAAGTAAAAAAGCAGCGAAGCAGAAGATGTTATACTTCGTCTCACCCTAGCATGGACTAACCGCGAAGGCTGTGCTAGCGCGAGCGGCCAGCCTTGACTGCCTTGACTAGAGCAATTGCTGCACGAGCGCTCGTGCAGCCGCCGCGGCTTCATTCAAAGCGACTAGCTCGCGCTTTTAGCACGCGCGGCTAACAATAGTCCATACTAAGGTGAGACGAAGTATAGTCGTCGCCACGGTGTAAGATAATACTCTTCAGGTGAGGACAGCGCGTCCTCGCGCAGTTCAGATAAAGTTCGCTTTTCACTCTTTCTCTTTCTCTCTCTCACTATACTTCGTTTCACCTTATCTTGTACCGCAGCGAAGGCTAGAAGCGCGAGCTCATAGCGCTGGCAGCTGCCCTTGGTGCACGAGAGCATGTGCCGCCGAGATGTGCTTTAGAGCAAAGAGCTCGCGCTTGTAGCCTTTCCTGCGGTACAACACTAGCTGAAACAGAGTATAGGGTTTCGAGCGGCGCCGGCAGATGACTCGTCGACCCGTGGGCACGGCAAAGACGGCTCGTGCCGCCTCATGCTCCACACGCGGAGAGCTCCAGCGGGGTTGTTGCTCGTGCAGAAAGACCAAGGTGTACCGGGCTGTCATCGCCATAGAGTTATTATAATGTACGCTAGAGGTTCAACTGGCGCTAGTGTCTATGCGACTTCCGTGACGCAAATTGAAGCAGACAGCAACCAGTCTACTTTTGCGGTGCTCCTGTGCATTCCTATGGGAAAACGCGCGTGCATTTTGCCTCTTCTCCGAAAAATAACACGGAACTCTTTGGTTATTTGGGACGTACCGAATAGTATGTACCTTGATTAACACTGTGAAAGTGTAATTGCTTTAGTTAGCGCATTTTTATTCACCAGTGAACGATGTTTAACTTCGCTACATTCCAGCCCCAAACGTGTGTTCCGCAGCAGGTGTGTAAAAACAAGCGACGATTCGAACCAAAATTACAATCGAAAAGAATATGGAGTGTGTTCAAGGCTCGCCAGCATTCCGGTGACGCTTATATATTGATAACATGCCAGTCCTGTCACTATATGAAAATGACCTCGTCGTGCATGAGCGGATAAAAACATTCAAAACATAAAGAATAAAGTCCGTGGGCTATGAAGGTATCTCTTCGTATTGTTTTTTCTGCCGGGAAGCTTTTATCGGGCACTTCTTCTCAAAGATTTCGAGCGTGCGGGTGATATTTTGAGCGTAGAACAAGCAGCTGCGCTCAGAGCAGAAAGAATAAAGCGCGGTACTTTCTTATTTAAATCCGAATAGATTACGTGGCCTTCAATTTATTTTGATTGTATACATGCACGGATAGTTACTGATCCAGTGTTACTGCGTAGTTCTTGCCGTCTTTCTTAATTTCCAGATGTCCTTCGTTCGTCTAAATCTGAAAAGTGCCGACGTCGTGTTCGCGCTAACAGTGTCCGACATTGCACAAAAATACACGTATGAAGCAGTTTTAGCACCGTTTTTAATGCGGTGAATTTAAAAGAAAAACACCGTAACTGACCAATTGTTTCGTCGGCCTGACTGAGAAATGTTTCAAGCTGCCTAGTACGCACGAATTATTCGGCATATTTGCTCTTATGATCGAGCGCAGGGAGAAAATGCACTCACTTTTTCCCATAGAAATGCATTACCGGAAGTCAATTTTGTACTGGTTGCTGTCTGCTTCAATTTGCGTCAGCACACTAGCGCCAGTTGAACCTCTAGCGTACATTATAATAACTCTATGGTCATCGCAACGAGATAATTTTTTTTGCTCTCACACAGTTTCGCGGTTTGGCCGCCGGAGACACTGTCAGCCGCGGGCACGCTGGCCGCGGAATAATGCAGCCTTTCGGATGCCCGTCTAACGAACGCTATCTGATTCCTCGCGCCGCGCGTTCAGCCCCGCCGTGTCCTCACCTAAAGAGTTTATCTTACACCGTATTCGTCGCCAAGCTAATAGAGAGATTTTAGGGAACCGGAACAAAATACGATCGATAAACAAAAACGATCGATACCTTGGATCGGGCGAGTTGACCGATCGTGTGCCTCTAAACGGCTTTGGGGGAACCGTTATTGCAGACGAGAGCGGACGATCGGTACAGGTCGCGCCCCTGGCAACGGAAACCTGCATCGGCCTCATCGAGAAAAGACAGATTTGCGTGTTTGTACAAATCGTAGAAACTCAAGTAAATAAAAATCGCATCCGAAACATATAGAGAACCTAAAACAATGTATACCTACTTATAGTTCGTCTCGTTTTTTTTACTCGAATGAATGTGCTTCCGCAATACAAAACCTGGCGCTCCATGGCGTGTCGCCACTGGCACTGCGAAGTTCTAAAATGTTCGTCTGCTAAAGGAGCAGACGAGCTTTCCGACAACAACGGCGCTCGATCTTTCTGACGATGACTTGGAGTAGGCTCTATTTGGCAGAAAGCAATTTACAAAACGTTCTTTTGTACGACTGTCTGCGCACTAAGAGAAGGCTCTATACTCCGTTTCACCTTAGGTGCGAGCGAAGTCAAAGCTAGGAGCGCGAACCCAACGATTTGCGCGTTCCTGACTCGCACGCGGGCTCGTGCAGTGCGGGCTTTGCTTCACGCTGTATGCTCGCGCTTCTGGCTTCGGCTGCGCTTGAAAATAAGGTGAAGTGATGTATAGGTTATGAACGGAATAAACGTACTTCGCAGAGGCGAGAACTCGAGGTCGGCTTCCAGTTAGCCCTTTTCATTCTGACCTCCCATATTTTGCTTCTCGGGCGGTTTTCTTTCCCTTGCGGGAATCGGTACATTTCAGAACCTTTTCTTGCGCTGTTCGAGCAGTCCACAGCACTGTAGCACCCCATTTTCTTCAGACACTTTGTAATAATGTCCAGCGATATCATAAGTACTGGATTCGAGCCACGCAAAATTATTTGCCTGCATAAAAACTGAAAAAAAAAATGCACACCCGCTTGTTAAAAAAGGGGATCGCCTCCAGAAATGCATACATCAAATTTGAGTGCCACAACGCTACAAAAAGCTCGCAAGGTAGTACAAGCTCTCACTGAGTGTTCAAAGCAACAATTTGGTCGCTTTGAAACACTTAGGATGCCGCCGAACGCTAAAAAATATCACGGTTTTCGGCCCGTTTATGAACGGCCGCCGTTCATTATTGGGTTGCAGTTTTATTGTTATTTTTACTCACGCTTACACGGATAAAGCACTGCATCATAAATGCATCTTTTTCAATCTTCTCGTAACGTTAACAAACACGCGAGCGCCAAAAACTCTCGGAGCATCAGCGCGCGTCAAGGAAGCCCCACTCGCACGGCGGCACAACATGGTGGACCCGGAGCAAAGCTCAATCGGCTAAATCTAGCCGGACGTAATTCTTTTTCGGCGCCGCGTTTACGCCTTTAAGTACGTCATTCCAAAGGGCTGGAGTAAAAAAAGGATTAGCGCCTAGCACCTCCCGAAGTAGGAAGATATCATCTTCCGCTGAAACCCGCTTGCGACGAGGAGGCGGAGGGACGGAGGTAGATACGGCGCTCATGTTGCTCTCTTACGGTAAAGATAGCAGACGATCACGGTCGTACGCCCGCGAACCGATCGTTGAGCGGTGTACGGTACGACCACGAAAAAGAAAAATAAAGGAAAACCTGTAACTTTACTGCTGTGCACTTATTAAAACTATCACCCAATATTTAAAGGGCTCGTTTTATAGGATATATGTGATTAGCATTAGAACACAAATTTTTAATTCATGAAACATTTTTAAACTAAAAAGTATCCAGAGCCTTGATGCAGAAGGCTGTTGCTCACTCTGTTGACACTACAGATAACCCTCAGTCATAAAGCAGCTGTAAAAACGGGTGATAAGTGCTCGAAATGCACATCCCAACGTTTGTTTGAAAAAAAAAAAAACTTAAAATATAAAAAAACATTGAAAATATGAAGAATATAAAAAACGTAAAATATGAAAAAAATTAAAATATAAAAGCCTTAAAACATGAAAAAAAACCTTAAAACACGAAAAAAAGCTTAAAATATAAAAAAAACTTAAATATGAATAAAAAACCTTAAAACATAAAAAAAGCTTAAAATATGAAAAAAATATTAAAATATGAAAAAAAAAAATATAAAAAAACCGTCAAATATGAAAAAAAAAAAATTACATTATAAAAAAATAAAAAAAAGTGTATGGGCCAACAGGAATTGAACTCTCCATTACCACATTCCTACGAGCTTCACGAAATTGACGCTCCAATCCACTGAGCTACTGAGCAAACGATTTTCGCTTCGGCTAAATATTAATTTATCTCTATTGAGGATGTCCTATTGCGTTTTGTTCTGTATTCTTTTTCTTATTTGCTGAATCCACCTTTATGCACTTGCTGTCACATATGGCGCTCCTGCCAGGCACTACCACGAGTTATTTTATTCTTGTTTGAAGCCACGGCACGCTCTCTCCGCCAGCGAAATAGCCGTTTTGCTAACCAAGCGAGACTGTCCCTGTCGGCCATTGGTCGTGCCGGTCGTGCCTTACGGTTCGACCACCGCATTACGGTAAGATCGCAGAGGACAAGCGCATGCGCAGTTCGTACCGGAGGGCCCATTGTACCGTATAGGATGTGCAAAAACGGTTCCCTAAAACTCTCTAATAATTGGAATTTGTGCACTGTAAATAACGTCACTGAAATAACCTTTTTTTGCTGGGCTACGGCGCTCTCCCTTCTTACTTTGCAAGCGCGAGAAGTCTGCTTTTTTCATAACTCCGCTTTTAATAATCTATAATAGCGTCAGATTTGCATATGCACAACGACTTCTTTCAGAACATTCTGACATCACCGTAACCTACGTGTTTAAAATTCACTTTTGCTTCTTCAACCGGAGACGATCTTAACGGGATTAGCCAGCTCGCCTATTCGACGAAACGGTTATAAGCCAGACATTCATGAGAAAAGGGAATTGCAACAACAAAACGAATTGACTGATAAGAAGAATAAAGTTGAAACGAAGCTATGTTCTGAAATGTTTGTACATTGCCGTTTTTCACGAAACAGCGCGAAGGCATACATTCGTGTTTTGCCTGGCTTACATAAGTTGTGACAGATTGTTTCCTTCGGGAGAACTCCAAAATTGCACCCAACAAGCTGTAACATCTTTCCCACGCGAAGAAAATGTTCTTCACTCATGAGCTGGCATCCATTTTTTTAACTTTCAAAGCGGCGAATGTCCGTGACAACTTTTTGTTTTTTGTTGGTCACCTTGCACGGAGATAGGCAAAACCAATGCATTTTGGAGAATTCATCTGCTAGCGGAGACTCCGAGCTCGCCAGGGGCGCTGCAATCACTTTTCGCCTGCTTTCCGCGGGAGTTGCCAGTATTGGCTTCCACGGTATTTGGTTAAGGGGTTTGAAGCGCTGAGATGGTCCCCTAACACATCAGGGCTGAAGCGATATTTTCATTACCGTATTTTACAGAAATGCACATATTATGACTCGGACTGTCATTGTATGAACTGACGTTGAAACAATCAACAACTAAAGCCTTGTAGTAATCAATATCAATCTGTATTCCAATGTTCGGTACGCATCGATAATTGGAAATGAAAGGCTTTTGTTTGCCGCTACACAATGTTGCACACCAAAATGCCGACTTTACAGATACTACTTTTCTAGCCTTGTTTTCGTGGTGACACACATTCCTTGTGTGAGGGCTTTGCGTTTCGCGTTAATGAGCTGTATATACAGCACTCAACTATCAGCAGCAGTGGCGTCCGCCGAGATAGATTCGTAAGCGAAAGGCCCAGGGGAAATGCGGGGGAGGAAGGTGGGGGTCTTGGGCGTCAACGCAATAAAACACAAAATATAAAGCTAAGCTATGGACGGCACGACTCTTCACACCCTCTGATAAAGTAGCACCGCTGTACAGCCTTTGTCAGTTCTAGAAAATGCCTTTATGGACCCGAAGGCTTGCGGCACAGCCGATATAATGAAAAACGATTTTCCCAACTGCGTGATGACACAAATTTGAAGGCCGGAGGAATAAATAATACAAATTTCTACACCGTCGAATTTTTTTACATTTAACGCAAGCATACTTTTCTGCGAGAATTAGTTAAAGTTAACTTATATGAGCATATATTTCAAGCGAAATAAAATGCCAAAGCCCAACTTTAAACACTTCTGTTAAGTTGCAAACTTGGCTTCTGGAGCAAATCTTGAATGATGAGGCATTTTTCGGCGAAAGTTTGAGTCGCTTTAAATTTATACTATAAAACTGAAACTTTTTGTGTTGAGTGTTTTATGATTTCGGAACTTTCAACAAATTAATTGGCGTTATACTGTTGAAAGTGGTTTTGCATTGCGGCCGGAAATTTCGTCAAAATCGAAAAGTCAAAATATAGCGATTTTCGTGCGGCATTTAAAACAAAAAAACCATTCGCGATTTTTTTTTGAATTTTACCTGATGGGCATTTGAGGATTGCTAATTACAAATCTGCAAGGACATGTTGCATTATTTTGATTTAAAAATAAAATAAATGTGTAACCAGGTCGTGGTCGCATCAGTTACCGCACGGGCGTTTCGGTCTTAACGACTAGGGGTACACGAGCGACGCATGCCACAGTATCCGTACTTGGTCATATTAATGCCCAGGCGCCATGAAGCACTCTAAAAATAGCACGTGAACCTGTTTTCATCGCTGATGTGGCTGACATTGCCAATGAATACTGAACTTTACGGCGAATCCGATCCTTATTAGCGTGTTATACTTGGCTGGTCATATGCTCATCGTGCTACCTTTTTGAAACTAGTCATTTAATATCAGTACTTGACTGACAAACTAATTTGGTTCCTTGTTCTAGGCACCGCTAGGAGCAAGCGATGTTACAGAAGCTTCTGGCCCGACCGATGAAGGGCGTGGCGTGCACGGAAAGTTGAGCCGGTGGTATATTATGGCACTGTAACGCATGGCGTAACTGGACGCCAAGCTAATTGAGGACGGCGCCGGAGGGAAAAACAAGTGTTTGTTGTTGCAGACTTGCTGAAAAGTAAGTAACAGCCCCCCTCCCCTCCCCCCAACGGCAGAAAGCGAGGCCGAAGGTTACATCCGCGCGCGCAAAGGCGATCGTATCCTCACCGACTCGCGGCGGAGCTACGCGACACCGGCGGCGTCCCTGCGCGGTGTAAACATAACGGGCCGGGCGTGTGGCGATGCTAAGCAAACACCAAAGTCGTTCCTCGTGCGGTGGCACAACAGCCCCCCCCCCCCCCCACGGAAAAACAAACACAGAGAACTGAAAGGGGGGGGGGGGCAAGTACTGCTCGAGAATTTCGTAGGTGCTAGCAGACCGTACGAATGTACCAAACATGTTTGATGCATGGGTCTCTAGTTGTGTCCGCTCCAGAGTCCAGACCACATTAAGGATTTTCCGCCTGTGGTCCAAAACAGCATCTTTACGTGCGTTGTAACGTAAAAGAATTCGGCGCGGAGCTATGCAGCTATTTCCGACAATCTGACACATGACTCGGCGCATGCATGCATGGCCTTGTGAAAAACGAAGGCACACCTCGAGGACAACACACGAATATTTTCTCACCTCACTTACTTTAGTGATGGAGCGGCCACTCATTTTAAGAACCGGTATCAGCTTCACGAGTTGCAGTGTAGTGAGCTCCAGAGGACGAAGTGGATTTTTTCGGCAACAGGGCAAGGCAAGAATGCATGCGAAGTGATAGGGGGACTCTTAAAACACCAAGCCACCCTGCAAAAGTTCCGGGTGCCTGCCACTGACGCCATACAAGGTGCGAGTGGCTTTGTACGGGCACTGGAAGGGAAAATGAAAAACGTCTCCTTGCTCTACATTGTGGATGGCGAGCTTGAGGCATTTCGAGAACGAAAAAAACTGGAGTGGAAGGACGCCAAGAGGGTGCCTAGAGTACAGTCGCTTCACTTGTGGAAGTATGAAAAATCAGATCAGGAGAATTCCTTATACGTGGCGCGCAGCGCGGACTCTGAGTCGAAGAAGCCCTGAGTCCCCTGAACGTGTTCTAGTAGGTTACTTGTTTCACCAAATCCGGCTGCGCTCGGATATTTTAGACACTCCTCTCGTTGAATAACCCGGAGACCGACCCAGGCGTACATCACAGTTTCCAAATACCGATGCCCTTAAATTTAAAACAAGACCCCGCGGGACAAATGGTTCGAAGGCCTTCCTGCACCTGGTTTGACATATCGCGCTTTCAACCACGCTCTTTTAGTCTCGCACGAAATGCGACCTGTGTGAACAGAAAGTCTGCTCTGGACTTGGAGCCGTGACGATTCGAAAGTCTGCTCTGGACTTGGAGCCGTGAGATTCGACCAGGGAAAAATGCGGATCGGGAAAAGCGGCGGTGGCGGGCCAGGTCTGTGCTAAAGAAGCCTTCGCAAAAAGTATGTGTGTCCGTGTGTGTGTGTGTGTGTGTGTGTGTGTGTGTGTGTGTTTGTGTGTGTGTGTGTTTGTGTGTGTTTGTGTGTGTGTGTTTGGATGGCCTCATCGAGCTGCCCACTAGTTCACCGTGGAATCCACCTGTACCACCCTCTTGGGACAACGCAAGGGAAGAGGCCGTAACTCCCGGAGAGTGACAGGTTAGACATTCCCTCCACCCGCTAGCTCCTCAGTATTGCAATCTGGTTGGCAGTAATTCAGGATTTTAGGAGTTCAGATTTCAATTGTCTAGTAATTGATTTTCTTCTGTGTATTCACTAGGTATTCAGTCAAACCCGTTGATAACGAACGGCAGGAAACGCTATAGCAAAAACCATTTACAACGAACTTCCACGATGCATTCGTTGCAAAATGAGAGCTTCTCTTTCTTTCTCATCTCTTCGCTTCCACCTTGTAACAAAGCGTTGAAAAGTTTTTTTTTTTTTTCTGTAGGCGTGCAGGGCGTTTTTTTAGCTTATCTCCCTTCTGAATTGCTTCTCTTCATGTGCAGCCGCTTTTGGAATGAAAAGTTTTTTTTCTGTGCGTGCGTGCAGTGTTTTTAGCTTTCTCCCCTTCTGAATCACTTCTCTTCACTGAGTTTTATTTGCAGCTTGAGCTTTTGGCGTTTTCTTTGTTTCCTACATTTTGGGGAGGGGGGGGGGAGTGGCAGGCTGAAAACGACTTTTCGCGTTTTTGGAAGCATTCCCGGTGGAAAAAGATTCAATATAGCCAATATGTTCTTCGTTATAAAAAGTACTTTTTACATGCATTTTTATTTAAACTATCCGTGAGTTTGACATCGACAATAATTCGCTGTACATAGGTTCGTTCTAAATGGGTTTCACTGTATTTGCATTTTGCCGCCCCCGCACCGACTGGGTAAAGTGCTAAGACTATTTATTGCCACGTGTCAATACTTTTGAACCCTATTATGCTCTTTATCTTTCTATTGAAATCATCGTTTTAATTAAATTCCCGTTGTTTAAAAACCTGTGTTACGTCCTCTTTATTGACAAGACCTCACCGCAGTGTAGACCGCTCGTCTGGTCAATAGATCTTTCTTTCTTTTCTGTTTATAGTGAACCACGAACTTGAGCGCGTGTGACGGCTTACGACATTCGGTGGCGGCGCTGGCTGATTCTCACCAAGAGCGTTCTAATTGCAAATAAACATCTGCAGGTTCTTGCACTCTATGACCATCTCGAAAGTTTATAAAAATATTTCCGGATATCGATAACTCTTGCCCCCTCGACTGAGTCACAGAGCATGACTTTTCTCATCACGGATGAGGCGTCGCAAGAGATCGTGTTGGAGCGACTTGAGTAGCGCCCGAGCTCACACTTGGCTGTTGCCTCCATAACTGAACCGCTTACGCTAGCTAAGTCACCTCTAACTCAACCTTGATTTCCACTCATTCGCCATCGTTTTTCGAGATATACACTGTTTTCGTTCCGCCTTAGCCACGCCGCCATCGGTTGGGGCAGACGTTTCCGCAATGACGCTCGTTTAAGCGATGCCTAGAGAAATGAATCAAAGTATTTTGTGACTAAGCTTTCGAGTGGTGCCTAGAAATACGAGTCAAATTATTTTTTCAGCCAGCTACTAATGTTAAAATATTAACTTGAAATGGTAGCACAATGAAAATCTAACCAACCAAGTATAACACCCTAATAAGGATCGTACGCGCATCACCGTTTACTTTTTTATTTATTTATTTATTGGTGTAAATTGCCGGCCGCCTGTGATGGGGCCAAGGCAAAAAGCAATAAAAAGATAACTGGAAGCAAGAAAAAAATCACATAAAAACAGAATTATGTGCACCAAAGCAGACCCTAAAAACATGGGTAAATCTGTACACATGCAAAGGCAAAGCTACCCCGCATACGCAAAAACAAAAATTGACCAAGGAATATCAGCCGTAAAATGCAGGGTACACAATTTATCCCAGTCAATCTAAGAACTTGCGTCATCAGTGACGCAAGTTCTGGAGGCCGTCTGAGAATGCAACAGGACAGTCTTCGTTTACCAGCTGTGACGGAAGCTTGTTCCATTCAGTAACAGTGCGTGGAAAAAAGCTATAGATATAAACATCACTGTGGCAGAAAAACTCGTTCATCGTTTTGCCGTGTTTATTTCTAGTTAGTCGGTTAGAGTTGACTGTAACACAATCGCTTGACGACAGACCATTTGGGCTGTTCATAAGGTTTGGAAAAATCTTCAGTCTGTTAATTTTCCTTCGAGTAGCTAGCCGTGGCAAGCCGGATAGCCGATAGAGCTCACTAATGAATGATCGGCATTCGTACTGGTTGTAGATAAATCGCAGTGCTTTCTTTGCATGTGTTCTAGTGCATTGATACAGAGTAGCGACCTTGGATCCCACACTGCGTCTGCGTATTCCAAAATGAGACGGATTAAACATTTATAAGCCGCCAGTTTAGTTGTAGAGGCGCAGTGGCGTAAGTTTCTACGAAGAAACCATAACTTCCTTGAAGCCCTCGTGACTAAATCTCTAATATGTGTGTTTCAGCTGAGGTTTGAGGTAATTGTTACCCCGAGGTATTTGTATTCTGTGATTTTTGCAAGGGTAGGTCGTCAGTTGTGTAAGTAATTGAAAGTGGTTGTCTCTTGTTAGTGACTGTCATGGGGCGCTCTTGGAAGCATTCAGCACCATTTGCCAACGCTCACACCATGATGATATTTGCGATAGGCAACCGTTAAGGTTGACATGGTCATTGGCAATATCAACCAAATCAGCGATAAAACCATGTTGAAGTGCTATTAACGCCTGGGCATTAATATGACAAAGTACGGATACTGTGGCATGCGTCGCTTGTACCACTAGTCGTAAAGACAGAAACGTCCCAGCGGTGATTATTGCGACCACGACCTAATTACATATTTACATTTTTCTTTAAAAAAAATGCAACATGTCTTTGCAGAGTTGCAATTACCGGTCAGCAAGGGCCAATCGCGTAAAATGTAAAGGAAATAGAGAATGATCATTATCTTTAATTGCCGCACAATAATCGCTAAAGTTTGACTTTTTGGATTTTGACGAAATTTCCGGACGCAATGCAGAAAAGACTTTCAAAAGTATGAAGCTAATTAAGTTGTTAAATGTTCACAAGGCCTGAAACACTCGAAACAAAAAGTTTCAGCTTCAATACATAAATTTAAAGAACCTTAAAAATTCTCCGAAAAATGCTTCATTGTGTAAGATTTGCTCCAGAAGCCCAGTTTGGCATTCTATTTCGCCTGAAGTATAGACTCATATAAGTGAACTTTAACTGATTCTGGCAGAAATATATGTTTGCATTAAACTTAAAACATTTGACGGCGTGGCAAGATGTATTTTATTTCTCTGGCCTTCAAAGTTGTGCCATCGCGTAGTTGCGAAAATAGTTTTTTTCAACCTCCTCTCGAATCCGATTTTTCTCACGAATGCTATGAAGTATCTTGCAAAAGTAAGGTTTGTTCCGTTGTGTGGACAGGTTTTGCTATCTCATATAAAAATTTAATTGAAAACAAAAAATAGTCATGACAGCACCATGACCGTCCTTATCTGAACACACCCTACCGCAAATTATTAAGTAAAGTTAAAAATAAATTCATATGGAGTTTTTTAATATTGACGTGCAATTTTCGACAAAGTCTTGACAAATCAGTTGTCTTTCTATATTAATAACACAATTACAATATTGGCTAAGCATATATTTTTTATATTGTCACGGACAAGGAAAAGTAAGAAAAGGAGAGCAAGAAGAAGAGGTTGCGGAGAGAACTGGGGACTGGATTCTGGGTGACCCATTTAGCCCATGAGCTGAGGTGCTCGCAACATTTGGTGGCAGCGGTGGGATTACGGAATGGCAACCCAATCGGAGACAAGTGGTATGATATCAACTTCTGTGGCAACGCAAATCACGAAGCAGGTAGCTAATCTGCTCGCCGCAGAGAGTGCTACGGACATCGTGAATCTGCTTGGAACCCTCAACGATTGCCTGACAACCAGTCTGTCTGTTGAAAACTGCAGTGGAACGCCAGGTTGCCGATGTAGGGCAACGCCTCAATGAAAGCCTTTCGTCCGTGGAATCTCGGATTCGACTGGCTGTGCACCACGGATTGCCACTTAAGCTGCCGACATTCGATGGGCAGCCGTCTTGGCAAGCCTTCATCATCCAATTTGAAATGGTTGCAGACTGTAACGGCTTCGACGCAACGTCCAAAGCTCGTGCAATTGTGGCCAGGTTGAGGGGAACGTCGCTGAGTATTTGGACAGTATGTCTGCAACAAGTGATGAACATCTCCAGCAATTTCACCTGACTGCTTTGAAGCACCACCGCCAACGCACGGACACACTCCAGGAGTTAGCAACCGTAATCCAGCGGATGGCGAGAAGAGCGCTCGTCGGATATATGGAAGTAAACCTGGAGCAGATAGCAACCACTGCTTTCGTCGACGCAATCGAAGACACCCACATCCAGCTTTTTGTGCGAATCGCCCCCTCCCCCTTCCCCCCCCCCCCACCACGACTCGTGCAGCACTGGGTCGCGCACTTGAAGTTCAGGCAGCCAGCAAAGCGAAGGACAAGGTGGTGACATCCGGAACCAAGCTTCCGGGTCTGGCTCAACGATCTTCTCCGGTTCGTTCAAGTAAACGTCGTTGCTTCACGTGTGGTGACATTGGGCACTTAGCTCGATCCTGCCCAAATAACTTAATCCCGTGCAAGACCCAACCTATACCAAAGCCAAAAGATTCCAGTGACAGTGAGGCTGGCAAGGTTGAGTCTCATGTAGCGCATCATGTCCCTCTGGTGAAAACGTCGCTGCGCACCTCACCAACACCATGTAGTTAAAACATATTCATGAGTTGGGACAACAAGTGAATGCTATGGTGGATACCGGACCTGCAGTACGTCTAATTGATTCTAAATTACCGCAATAAGCGAAGTGTACTATGCCCAATACACTTCACTGTACCGTCTGTCTTATATCTGCCGACGGTTCTACAAGCAAACAAGAAAAACAGATCTCGTTGACTGTGGAAAACTTCAGAACAAATGTCAACCATCTCTTCGTAATTTTGCGCAAGTTACAATGGTCAAGGATACTTGGCCGTGACTGGTGTTCAAACGTCTAGCTCTTTTTATCGTTTCGAGGAGGTGAACATTGTTTGGCGTCCCTACCGACTTTGAGTATTGGCGGTCAGTCTAGCTGGTCTGCCACAGAGCTGCCTCAAGGAGATAGCAGGGGAAACAAAAAAGCAGCTTCCTGGAATTTTGACAGCCAAGTCAATGAATTTGTCCTAGCATGGTCCAGCTTGAAAAACGTCGCGAAGACCGCTGCCGGCCAAGTATGTTCGACCGTCGCAACTGCTACGAAATTTGTGTCGACACTAATGGCACCGAGGGTCAATCGCAAACTACAGGTGTTCCGTATTGTCGCAGCATCGGACATTGTTGTACCTAAGTTGTCAGCAGTTTGGGCTACAGCGATCAGGTTCAATGACGTCAAGAGATATTAGTTGAATCACTTATACAATCTCGTCCTGGGATGGAATTTGCTATAGCTCGCTGCCTTGCTTCCTGCGAGAAGAGGAGTTTGATGCTTCCAGTTTTAAACCTGACGAATGGTGACCTGCTCCTGAAATCCGGTGAAGAATTCGGACGTGTGACATTTTCTTTCATATGCCACTGTCGCGACAATTAGTGCGGCACCAACATTGTCTTTTCCGTAAA
Organism: Ixodes ricinus; assembly: GCA_037355805.1. Taxonomy (NCBI): domain Eukaryota; kingdom Metazoa; phylum Arthropoda; class Arachnida; order Ixodida; family Ixodidae; genus Ixodes; species Ixodes ricinus. Next base: position 22,915 of record JAZHYW010042939.1, read on the forward strand.
ATCTCCTTGAAAAAAAAAGTGATTTTTCGTGGTCGAAATTTAATTTTGTTCAGAACTTCAGAAAAACAACAAAAGGCACAGATACAACATCTGCTTTTGGACTCTCAACAGTGTATTGCTATTACACCGGAAAAGCTGTGGTGCACACCACTTGTGCGCGGCGCCATCAATACTGGTGGTCACGCTCCAGTACATCACAATCCAAGACGCGTTTCGATGAGAGAACGGGAGAAGATTAACCACCAGGCAGACGACATGCTTCAAAGGGACATTATAACTAGCTCCAACAGTTCTTGGACATCACCAATTGTCCTGGTTAAAAAAAAGGCGGCTCTAAAAGATTCTGCGTGGACTGCCGGAAACTGGACAGCATAACAAAACCAGGGGTGTATCCTTTGCCGTGACTTGACGATGCCCATGATCGCCTTCATGGTGCCAGCTACTTTACTACTCTGGATCTCATGTCCGGATATTGGCAAGTGGAGCTGGACTGGAACGATTCCGGAAAAACTGCCTTAGGGACTCCTGACGAATTGTTCCAGTTGAACCCTCTTCCATTTGGACTCTGCAATGCACCTGCAATCTCTCAACGCCTCATGAATTGGATTCATGAGGCGTTCACTCAGGTGTCCAAGCCTCATGGCTTGGACACCTGAAGTGGTCTATGGCGTTGGTTTATTTTAATTATGTCATTGTATACGCTGGCATTTTTGAAGAACACCAGCACAGTCTGCGTCTGGTGCTGAATGCCCTCACCAACGCGCATCTCCTCTCAAACTATCGAAATGTTTCTTAGGGTGCGACCATGTCATTTATTCAGCGCATGTTGTCGACAAAGAGTGTATTCGCCCGGGTCCAACCAAGCTTGGAGCGCTAGACAATATTCCTGAAACCAGTACCACGAAGCAGTTGAAGAGCTTTTTAGGCTTTGCGTCTTATTTTCGTTCATTTGTAATAACCTTCTCTTTCAGAGCTGCTCCACTAACGGAGCTTCTCGAAAAAGACACAACGTGGCGTTGGTGCACAAGGGAACAGGCTTTTTTTTGCTGATATCAAAAGAGCACCTCTTGAGTCACAAACTCGGGATCATTTTTCAGAAGAAGCACCGACGTTCATTCACTCTGATGCCAGTGGCGAAGGGCTTGGCGCTGTTCTCCAGAGGTGCAGTGCAGGAAAAGAACATCCCATCATATACGCGAGCCGCAAACCCAGCGAACCAGAAAGTCGATGTCATTCTTCAGAACTCGAGGGCCTCGCTGTTGTTTTGCAAAGGAAAAGTTCCGTCCACACTTCTACAGAATGCATTTTACAGTCGTGACAGATAACTCTGCTCTCCGTTGACTTCATTCAAAAAACAATCTTACTCAAAAATTGACTTGGTGGGCAATGAAACTGCAAGATCTAGTTGAACTTTTTGATCGTTCATAGAAGTAAAAAAACAGCACCAATATGCAGACTTCCTCTCAGTTTACCTCATCAAAAAAACGTGAGTTGCTCCCGTACCCGCACTCTTAAATTTGCACTCGGCGCCAGCAGAGGAACATGACGCATTCGACATACTCCAGTCGCTTTCTGACGAAGTGAACGGGAGAGAGCGACTTTCATAACTTCGCTTACGGCGTTTACGAGCATACTGAAAGCTACGGCACGGTGTGCTGTGTCATCGAGCACATCCCCTCAGACCGTTGCTCCCTGTCGTTCCCTCAAAAACGCGGCTGAATGTTCTTGAGATGTGCCGTGATGCTCCAACTGCGGGTTATCTCGGGAAACACCGGACGCTCGACAAAGTCGCCAAGAGAGTTTTGTTGCCACACCTCAGGACGGATGTCCGACAGCACGTCGCGTCTTTAGCAACAATGCCAACCACGGAAAACACCATTGCACCAGGCGATGACCGACCTTCAGCAAATACCACCTCCAGGCAGCACATTTGAGGTTGTCAGAATTGATCGCCTGTGGCCGTTTCCAAAATATTATGATGGAACAATTACGTCATTGTCGCAACAAACTGACGTCACTCATGACGTCTCGTGTGGCGTCATTATGGGAAACGTCCCATAATGCGACTCGCTGTTACGGCGACGGCGACTGCGACGGCGACCGCGACGGCGACCGCGACGGCGACCGCGACGGCGACCGCGACCGCGACGGCAGCGGCGACGCCGCTCAATTCGGAAACGGGCGCCTAAAATGGGTATCTAAGACAACTACTGGGCTCCACATGCGAAAAGATCTGCCGCGCCGTAAAGATGAAGGATGATCGTAATCACAGCACAAAGACGAAATCAAGAAAACTCTTTTTGGTGGCCGTTATAATAAGGGGGTCATCTATAACGTAAACCAAATCGCGAGCCAGAAAAAAGTACAACTTGTGTCCTGCGCACCGAACAAGGCTCATTCAATGTGCCACAAATTCAACCAGGCACAGACATATAATATGTGGTCAATCTGGATGAAGGCACAAAACAAATAATGTTCCGTGCCAAAAGGAAGTTTTACAGCGTACCGTTGACATACGAGTGCTGCTATATCGGTCAAACGGGTTGACGTATGGATGACCGAGTTCGAGAACATGCAGCCAACCTAAAAACACCCGATAATAATGCGATTAATGCAAAGGTGCAAGCGAGCTGAGCAAGATGACGAAAATATCCCTGGAGAAAGGGAACAAGAGGGTCCGGACAAACACTAATCTCCAAATAGAAGTAGGGGACTGGTGCGCGACCGAAAAAATCTGCATGGTCCGGGTATCGAACCCGGGACCTCTCCATTATAGGTGTAGCGCTCTTCCAACTGAGCTGACCAGGGGTTAGACGTTAGTAGAGCAAACGGGTTTTAGCAGCTGCCACCAGTCTAACAGGAGCAAGGGTGAGCGCCCTGGCTAGATGAAAGTGCGCCAACCCTTCTCGTTCTGTCGGACCCTCATCTCTTTATTTTTCGCGCGAGAGTCTACTTCTTTTTACTATTCTTCTGCCTGGGAATCGACAACCATGACAACAATATAGGAATATCCATTTCGATCCAAGAACCAAACACCACTTTCAAGGATGGGAGCACGGCAACTTCCCGCCACCGAGGTTTCCTGCTACAGCCAGTGCGAATCAGTCTTGGGTTTTAACGCGCTACAAGTAACAGGTTATAGTAACTTTGTTACTTTTTTTGGCAAACTTTATTGTAACGCGCTGGATTTCGAGATGTAACATATGTAACTGTGGTTTTGTCCCTTTTTTAATATAACGACGTTACTGATGATAACTGAATTATCATCATAGCCTTAAAATGCAGGCCGTTCGCCCTTGATGGTGTTAGTCTGGTGGTAGCTGAACAAACCCGCTTGCTCTACTGACGTCTAACTCTTGGTTAGCTCAGTTGGTACAGCGCTCCACTGGAAATGGAGAGGTCTCTTGTTCGGCAACAGGAGTAGGCGGATTCTTTTGTTCACGCACCAGTCAACTAGTTGTGTTCGGAGATTTGTTTTTGTCCATTCTCCCCCTTGTTCCCTTTCTCTAAAGATTATTCTCGACTAAAAACCTGACAGCACCGGGGCACCCAGCTGCCCATTGTCGATCAATCAAATGCAAGGCAAACCTCGAGCAAGTAGAAAATCTAAGACACCACAAAAAACTAGTTTGCACGGGAGGTATTGGAGGCTCTTTTTATAGAATAAAAATAATACAATTGCGTGAGTTCCCCTTCAGTCACCTTGCAACATGAAAAAAAACTGTTTCTGTAGGGCACCACTGCACTTGCTCAATAGATATGAAAAGAATGGGACAAAAAAAAGATTGAAGACGAAAAAGAAGAACAGAAGTAACAACACTGAACGGATGATGATTCAATAAATAGTTGGTATCCCAGCGATCGGATATCTTTTTCATCTCCTTTCTTTCTTGCCATGTACAGCTGGTTACACACACAAAAACAACGTGCCAATATTTGCGCCCATAGGCTCGACATTTTATATTTCCGGAATAAACTTATTAACAACGTTCGCATATATCTGCACGCTCCTCCCAAAAACATGGCCCTCGCATTTATGGTATACGTAGATATATAAAAAAAAATGAGCCCCACCATCCTTGAACGTTTTGACGAGGAAACACCTTTGGGTAAGGGACTCCCAACAAGTTATTCGTAAAAGTTACAGTTACTGTCGAAAAAAATTAGGGAAGCCACCATGATAGCTACCGACACGGAAAAGTTATTCGTTACCGTTAAAGTTAATTTTAAAAAGAAATGATGTTACGTTTATCTTGTTTTTGCATAAATATACAAACCAACATATATGGAAGTTTATTACAGGAAGCGAAAGTGGGCACAGGGCGAATATGACACTCCACTGTCAAAACACGTCACTTAAAAAGCGCGCAAAATTGGCTCGATTTTAAACGTGTAGTAATACTTTAATGACAAAGGAAGTGTCAAAAGTAACGACAAAAGTAACGTCATGACATGCAAAAAGTAATAAAACTACAGTTACACGTTACGTCTCGAAAGCCCGGACGTTTCAGTTAAAGGTTGCCAAAAAGTGCCAAAGTTACTGTAACCCATTACTTGTAACGCGTTAGAACCCAAGACTGATTCGCACTGGCTGTAGCACAAAACCTAGGCGGCGGGAAGTAGCCGTGCTCCCATTTTCGAAACTGGCGTTTGGTTCTTGAATCAAAATGGACATACATATATCTGTGGCCATGGTTGTGGATCCCTGGGTAGAAGAGTAGTAAGAAAAGTAGACTTTGACGGAAACAAAAAAGATATTAACAACCGAGAGAGCCAGAAGGGTTAGCGCATTTTTCGGCTAAGCTCCGAAGCTACACTACCCTATTGAAAATCCGTCTATGAGGCCTACCGCTGTTTACTGAAATGTGTTTACCTACCCATCCAAAATATTTAATGGGCTTGAGATGTCCGTCAAAGTTTTCTAAGAGGCGTGCCGTATCGTTGAAGAACTCCTAAAGGGTGTAAGTAACCCGTCATAGCTTTTGAGAGGCTTGTGGGGTTTGTCCAAATCCTTTCCGTGAAATCACAGCACGCACCAAAAACATTTTAACGGAATGTAGGAGAGGTCACTGGATCATTCAGGATAAATTCCGTCGGGAAGCCGCTTGGCCATTTGGCATTTGGCGCGAGCGACGAGTTTTGGAAATTGAGAAGACATTTGGATACATGGTTTTGCGCAAAAAAAGACGGACACAAGAGAGAGAAACAAACACGAGCGCAACTTACAACTGTATTGAGGAAACCTTTAGAAAACATACAGATATATCGTCAACTTCAATGCGTCCACGCATGCGTCGTGTCACTATCACACGCTCGTCACAGAAACTTATCAAGGAAGCGTTTTTCAGCATTATACAAACTTATCGAGGTATCGCTCACACATAGGTCGCCTTTCTTTTTGATAAAGAAGGCTTCCAACAGCTCACGTGCTTTTTGTCCCTTACTTCCGCCCAAAATTACAGTGTCAGAAAAACGTGGCTCACACTTACAGTTTCTGCAGTGTGCAGGCAAATGTGCCCCGTCATTAGTCTTTAAATTTTGAGCATGCTCCCTGAGACGGTCGTTGGCACACCTTCCCGTTTGCCCCACGTATGTCTTCCCACACGTGAGCGGGATTTCATAGACGACCTCTGTTTTGCAGCCAACAAACGGCCTGGCATGCTTTGTGCTGCATCCTCGCTTCTGTCTGCTTTCTCCAGTAATGCGGGGGCAGAGTTGGCCGAGTTTTGTCGGAGCTGTAAACACAATCGGCACCCCATGTCTGTTCGCAACCTTCTTGAGGTTATGCGAGAGTTTGTGCACGTATGGTACCGCTTCAGGCCTCACAGTCCTCAGTGCTGACTGCATCTTTTTTCTAGCAGTGTGTCCCTTCACTCTTTGCAGGATGGTTTCCGCCACACTCCTCAAGACCGAATCAGGGAAGCCCGCTGACAATAGTCGAGCCACTTGGTTGCTAAAGCTTGCCTGTATCCTGTGAGCACACGACTTTCTGAGGGCGGACTCAAGGCAAAGCTTAGCAATTCCTCTTTTAACTACCTTTGAATGGGTTGAGTCATACGGCTAGGAGTTCGCTTCTCAGGTGTTTTAGAGCTTGAACCTTTTGTTCTTGGAAGAACACGTCTGTTGGATGTATTCCTTGCGGTCTCGAAAGGTAACTCCTGCCGTATGACTCAGCCCAATTCAAAGGTACATTAAGGAATCTAGCTTTGGCCTTGAGCCCGCCTCTCAGAAAGTGCGTGTGCTCACAGGATACAGTGCAAGCCTTTGCAACCAAGTGACCCGACTATTAGCATGCGCGCTTCCTGATTCAGTCTTGAGGAGTGTGGCGGAAACCATCCTGCAAAGAGTGAGGGACACACTGGCTAAAGCTGCGTAGCACTGAGGATGTGAGGCCCAGCGTATCATATGAGCACAAATCTCTCGCGAAACTCAGAAGGTCGCGAACAGACATATGGGGTGCCAGATTGTGTTGAACAGCTCCGACAAAATCTCGGCCAACTCTGCCTCGCTTTACTGGAGAAATCGGGTAGATAGCGTGGATGCAGCACAAAGCATGCCAGGGCCGTTTGTTGGCTCTGAAAGTCAGAGGACGTCTGTGAAATCCCGCTCACTGTGGGAAGACATACCGTGGGACGAGGAAGCTGTGCGCAACGACTGTCTCAGGGAGCATGTCCGCAAATTTAAAGACTAATTGAGCGGGGCACATCTCTGCACACTGCAGAAACTCCAAGTGTGAGCCACGTTTGCTGACACTGTCAATGCTGGGCGGAAGTAAGGATGACAAAAAGCACTTGAGCTGTTGGAAGCCTTCTTATCAAAAAGAAAGGCGACCTATGTGTAGCGATACCTCAATAAGTTTGTATAATGCTGAAAAACGCTTCCTTGATAAGTTCCTGTGACTGAGCGTAGTGATAGTGACATGACGCATGCGTGGACGCGTTGAAGTTGACGATATATCTGTATGTTTTCTAAAGGTTTCCTCAATACAGTTGTAAGTTGCGCTCGTGTTTGTTTCTCTCTCTTGTGTCCGTCTTTTTGTGCGCAAAACCATGTATCCAAACGTTCACCAACTCGCCCAACAACAAACTATTTTACAGTTAGAAGACATTATCTCGTTCTTTCCCGTCGTGGCCCGAATAAAGCGGCCCCAGCAAAAAGAAAAAGGGACCGCACGAAAAAAAAAAACATTGCGAAAAGGAGGTCAATTTTCTTCCGCTTCGGCGTCTTATAGTTTCCCGTCCTTACCCCTTGTACTGTTTTTCTTCTCCGAAGTCCTCGCTTACGAGGTGTACGAAGGCTTCGTGGGGGAAATGGGAGACGGACATTTCGCTGCTTGTCCTGTAGATAATGTGTTGTTAGTCGGATTGAGGTACGGTCTCTGTTTAGAAGCTGGCCGCCCTGTTTTCTTTCCCCGTCAACGAGCGCAAACTAAAATGCACAACGAACGGACGCTCGGTGTCTGCTTCCCGTCCCATACGTGGGACCTATCTTCTAGAGCAGCGGGAAGTGCGGATAGATGAAGGCCTCTCAGCGTCCTGTTTCTTGCCTCTCTTCGTCCGTCCGGCCTCAGAAGCACTCAGCGAGAGAAAAAGACGCAGGAGACAAGACCTTGACTGTGCTCATGACTTCTCAATGGTGACAGTATTTTGGTTGCACGTTCGTGATTTTCGCAAAGCCTGCACTGAAAATGTGTATGTGTTGGTGTAGGTGCAGCTGCTCCGTTTTATTGGTTGAACTACTGTACATCTCAGAAATTCACCCAGTGGGGTTGTGGGTACCTTGATAAATATTCCTGTGAAAAAGGACCTAGGTTGTACTCAATTTTATCTGGAGTCGCTTTGGTCCGCTGCCTGCTTGCGCCCGGGTTTGAGCAAAGGTTGGTTCTTTTCTCCTTTCTGAGTTAAAACGTGAATGTAAAAATGGATGTATAAAATAAATTTCCAATGACGTTTTGAACTGCATTTTTGGTCCGTGGTTCAGTCATTTGGGCGTCTAAAGGGTTTAAGGGCCGAAAAGGGAGTCTAAAAGACCGAAGGGTGTGACGGAATGACGGGGTTCGAAGGCCTTAAGGGCTCAAGGAGTTTAATGAACTGGAAGGGGATTTAAGCGCTGATAGGGTTGCCATTACAAATCCGGTCTGAAATGTTATTTTCAATAGGGTACCCGCGGCCGGCGACACTCCCACCCGAGACGCTACGGACCTCCAGCATCTTCGGTCAAACGTGAAGGAACGAAAACGTCTTGTCAAACCTCTTGCCCAAGCGAAGTCGTATTGAGTGGCAGCTCAGCCGGGACTGGTTACGGGAACTTGACTGACGTCTAATATGCTGTCTAGCCTTTATTCTGCCAGTGGACGGTGCCCAAAGGAGTGGGCAAGGCCGCCCATGGTGTCGCTGCACCAGCAGTGCAACTCTCTTTAAAATAGTGTCCATTGGCCATATTGGTCTCATTGTACCCAAATCTCACTCAGGGTGTGAGTACTTCCTGAGCATGGTGAACGTTGCCACTTGATATCTGGACGTGAGCTGCCCAGCCATCGTAACGCTCGCCGGGGATTGGTTTTGGTTGACATGCTTACTCGATATGGCGTACCAAATGAAATCTTGAGTAACCGTGGCTTTACACATACGTCTGGCTTGATGGAGGGTGTCTTCTGCTATCGTTGAAAAACCTTTTGACTACCCCTATCACTCAATGAGCAACGGGTTTGATAGGAAGGTTTAATGGCACATTGAAAATACAGCTTCGTAGCATGCCAAAGGAACCTAAAGGCTCAGACCAGTACCTCCCGGCACTGCTTTTCGCTTACAAGAGTGCCACAGTCAAGTTTAAGATCATCCCCATCGGGAAGTGATTTAAACCCCTGAGTATATTGAAAGAAGTGTGGTCTGGCAAAACGTTGAATCTTGAAATGAGAACGTTGTATGGCTACTATTCTAGAGTTGAGAGAGAACCTTTAGATTAGCGCACCAATGCTTCGATAAGGCCTAGCTATCATACAACGCCTTATTATGGCAAATAAATGTCAGCAAAATAAAGGTGGGAGACAAGACTCTAATACTTCTTCTGAGCGATAACAAAATACTCACGCTGTGGAACGGTCCTTTTTTTTTTTTACTGCGCAAAGAAGCGAAGTTGTCTGTGAGCTGGAGATTGAAGGGGCACGAAACGTCTTCCTGCAATTATGCTCAATAAATATAAAGAAAGCGCAGCTTGACCCTGCGCCACCGAGTTGCAGTGCGGCAGGAGGAACTGACTATGAGGAAGAGGATGACAAGAGCATGATGGCGTGAACGACGTCCCGATTGCGACTTTGAAATGGCAACATAACGGACTAGACGCATTCGTAAACATGGCCCTGGACGATGGGGAGATCGTCCAAATACTGCCGATTGATTAGCTCATATGGTGAAATATTCCCGGATCTGCCGGGAAAGACCACATGGATGAAATGCGATTTTATGCTAACTTCTGAAAACGCCCGTGCATGTTAAGCAGTACCCCTTACGCATTAAAAGTACACGATATGCATGGAATTCACAGAGATGTTGCTGATAGGAGTAATCAAGAAGTCAAGCGGTCCAAGCAGATTCTGCGTTGACTTCAGGCCGATTAAATAGACGTGTTGGTAGCGGATCCGGAGCCTATGCGAAAGGCTGATGTCACGCTCGCCAAGGTAGGAAGCAAATTGTTTTCTCAAAAACAGACCTGGCCAAATAGTATCGGCAGATCACCATGAAAGGGAAACGTCATAGCAGAAAACAGCATTTTTCTTCCTCGAGCGGAATATACCACTTCAAAGTTATGCCGTTCGGCCTGAAAGGCCGCCTCTGTCTCGCTCACAAAGTGGATGCGAACTCTACTAGATGGTATGCCGGACATGCATCACTACATCGATGAAGTGCTGGTGGCAAATTAATCATGGGAAGAGCACATGGATGCCTTGAAGACAATCTTTGAAAGCGTGCGCAATCCTTGGGTCACAGGTAAGCCAAAAAAGTGTGAAACGGATTCTATTACGTCAGCTTTCTTGGCCCATAGATTGGGCTTAACACCAAGCGGCTCCAGGATGAGAGGGTCTAACCAGAACCCAAGATGCACAGTAGGCCGACAGCGAAAAGGGAGGTGTGATCCTTCCTGGGAGTGACCGGATTCTACTGAAAATTGATCCCTAAATATGCACATGTGGCGAGTTTCTGCGACGATGTTGATACCAAAAAGGGACCCGCAATGAAGGGTAGACTGGAACGAGATACCAGGGAAAGGTTTTCTCATGCCTGATGGCGCTATTTTCCATACCACCCACCTTATGGCACTGTGCTTGAAAAAAAAAATTGTATTACGAACACGGATGCTTTGAGCGTCAGCACGGCCAGGAATTTCGAGACAAGCGCATCTAACTAATTCATCATCTCCCCCACGTGCTGGACAGATTACACTTTTACGCGGTGTGCTAATTCCCGCCAGACCGGAGTGTGTGTGCCGAGTGAAGAAAAAAACAGTTGCTTTCGAAGATAAAAAAGATACGATAATGACTGTTTTGCGGTGGCGAAATACAGATTACGTTATAATTCTCCCTTCCCATTCCTTGAAGATACTGCGATCCGAAATACAAAACTGGAACTTCTAAAATTTCTCTTGGGATTCATCACAGGTATTTTTATAGTTCTCACAGTTGACTTGGATTCGGATATAAATAGGTACCTTCGAAGATACCCGTGATTTGACTTGGGCGTGACTTTAGGGCATAAAACGTGCGCTATTATTAGTGGTTTATGTCCATAGCAGACGTATGTAAGGATGGATTGTCAGGCCTATGTGTTTCAGGTACGTGTTTCTTACGCGTTGATTTATATCCACTTTCCGCCTGATGTAATTTTGTCACGAGTAGGAAATCAGATGAATTTAGAACGATAAAAAAAAATAACGAGGCGAACTTGGAGCACTGATTTATGGAGAAAGATTGCACGCATCTTGCGTCGGCGATGGAGGGCTCACTCACCAGAAGCAGCGCGTTTTAGCTGATTTGATACACCTCAATGACGCGGCCGGGCATCGGGTTGGCTGGTGATGGGGGCGAAATCATAAACCCCGGATGATAGAAAAGTTTCGTTTGATGTAATGAAATCAGTTGTTAGTGGCAGCACTGCGCTGTCCAGACTCTCGTCTTTTTGTCCTTGTTTTTGAGCGCTAAAATGTATTCCAAGCGTTCCAAAACCAAGCTAGCCCAACAATCTGCTCTATTGATACACGCGGCAGGTTTAGGAACGTTCTGAACAAGAACACTGGAGGACAGCCGAGAGTGGGCTGGGAGTTTCAGAAGAGGTACAGAATAAATAAAGAAAGATACGATTCGGTTCGAGCGGTATGCGATCCCTATTCCTTTGTGTGTTAGCCGCATGCGCTGCACACTTCGCTTTATTTAATCGCATAAAGAGAATATATGTAGAAAGTAAAAACCGGGTAGTGGGCGACTTCCGACTTGTTCATTAAAGATGCGACAATTTCTACTGCAGCCACGGCAGATTAAACTCTCACAGGCAGATCACAACACAAACGACTGTGAGAAAGAAAACGTCGCAAGTACCAGAGAGCACATAATTTGGGTGTTTTTATGTGGCTGCGCGTTATGTTACTCGTGACCTTCAGACTTTCCCAGGAGGTCACTTTCAGATAACTCAACCATCTTTCATTAAGGAGAGGACACTGCTACAACACTCGGGCCAGTATCGCCCTGCGTGTTTTTCTTCCTCTCTTACAAACGTGTGATCAGTGCGGGAATTCCATATTGCGTGCAGTCCAATCGAAATCAATATTTCACAGCTTAGGGTGTATCCTTGCCTGCTGACATCTTAGGAACTTTATGGAGTGCCGTGATTGGAGTGCAGCTCCATTCGCCTCTTTGCGCGTGGTTGCGTCGAGAACAGTTCGGCATTTGAATAAAACGAAAAGTGTGCTACGGCTTTTCTGAAAACGGACAGAGGAGCACAGTTCATGCCGAATGGGAGGAAAAAGCCATCTTTTCTTCTCCCATGTTTTCGATAGTACTACTTCCATGTGAAACCTGCACAAAGAAACCTTTTATATCCCCGGAGCACAGGATACCTCCGTAAACGCCGAAATACACTGAATCCGGCCCGCTTCCGCATAGCTCGAGGCGGTACAGGGCGGTGGCGCCACCAAGTCAATTATGTCCCACACATAAACGCGTGATGCCTTTGGAGGACAACCGAGACCCCTGCTAGAGAGCCAGAGATACAACGAGCCCTCGAGCCCATCCTGGTACTAGTCAATTTACAGGAAGACGCCTTAAAGGGGCCCTGCAATGGCTTTTTTACAAATTTTTAGTTTGCACCAAACCTGAGCGCACTGAACGTAGTAACTTAATGACACTTTTCTTTTCTCGAATTTCGATTTATTTTAGAAGTTATAGGCAAATTAAAATTACAAAAACAAGCAAAAAATAACCTCCTTCATGACGTCCTTGGTTGCTTGAGTGGCCGTGAACTAGACGAGGGGTGGTGAGCTGAGCGAGCGCTCACGGCTGCCGTACTCCGTGTCGACGGCGCGAGAGGGCGCCACTAAAGCGTGTTCTGGATAGGCTGTATGTAGCGGGCAGCTAGAGCGGCTCTCATTGCATTTGCTGCGCGATTAAACACAAATTCGGCATGACACTTCATTGGCCACAAACGACAGCAAACACGGGGTAAAGATCAGTTCAGAATGGGAGCCACTTCGCGCTGCCATACCGCGAAATGGCCAAACCGCCTGACAAAGCTGCTCACCGAAGGCCTTGGGAACGCTCAGAGCCGGCCGGGTCATTTCGGTCCCTACGGCCGCAGCGCCGCCGCGTACATCCGGGACCTTTCCGTGTCAGCGCCTGATCCCACTACTCCTTTCTAGTAGGCGCCGCCTTTTCCACCGATTGGTGGCGGGTATGTCGACGGATCATTTCTTGTTTCCGTACTTTATAAACTGCATTTGTTTCTTTTCTGATCTCAAATACTGAACAAAAACTACTTTTATAAATAATTGAAACGGTTCGCGCCACTTATATTTTGTATTTCGACTAAAAAGAAGCTTTTAGCGGCTCTGACCAGTAGTAAGCCCAGGACCTAAGACGTCACATTACGCGCGCTTTCGGTACCGCGGGTCGCCCCCGTCGGTGGAGGAGGTTTCCGCGTCGTCCGGTTAAAATATGACGCACTGATGTTCAGTGACTCTCTCCGTGCCCGCTGGCTTGCCCGAACCCCAAGAGACGTGGAAACCGCAAAAAACGTAGACGCTTAATTATGATTGCAGGGCCCCTTTAAGGCAGCTTACGTGTAGGAATGCGAAAGCATACGTATGCGTAAGCGTCTTCCTCCAAGCTGCGCGCCTCGAGATGCCGGCCGGCCGCTTTCCAGAGCGGTGTATCGGCGGCGCCGCGGCGCGCGGGGGCGACAGCCGATCCGGCGTCTTGGCCAACCCGTCGCCAGTCAATCCAGCGTGCCGCAGCCCTTTAATAGCCCGTTCGGCGGACTGAATTTCTCTGCCGTTTTTTCGCGGTAACGGCGCGGAGGGAATTTCTCTGGCGTTTTGCGCGGTTATGGCCAACGGCGGCTCCGCTCCACGGAAGACAGTAATTAAAAAATATAAAAAAAGTCATAAATTAAAAGCAACGATCTTAAAGTGGGGATTGTTTGGGCTGTTTTCGCGCATTCATTCATTTTTATTTTTTTATTTGGGCGCTGTTTTTTGCCAGGAAACGTTTTAAGGAGACAACTTAGCTTCCAACTATAAAGGGAAAAAATAAAATTTGGGCCCCTTGAGGCCAGCCTGGCACTATGAAAAATACACCAAAAATAAATCCCTTTTTGACAAAGCCGATCCCAAATTGGGGATGGTTCGGTCGATTTTTAAACATTCGTTCCTGTTTTGAAATTTGGCACGGGCGCCTAGCCGGGTAGCTTTTTGAGGACGATCTAGTTCCAAACCAAAGACGCAATATAAAATGTAGCGCCTCCGGTCCCATCTTGGTACACACGCCAAAAGCTCCAAAGTAAATTCTTTTGAGAAAACCGGTCTCGACAATGGGCATGCTTCGGCTGTTTTTACTAATTCGTTCATCTTTTGGAAATTGGTGCAGCGGCTCCACGCCAGGAAACGTTTTGAGAACAACCCAGTCCGAACTAAAGGCGGCATATAAAATGTAGAGCACTCGGTTCCATCATGGTACTATCTGAAACACTGCTAAATGAATCCCTTTTAAGAAAACCGATCTCAAAGTGAGGATTGTTTGACTGTTTTCACGCATTCATTCGTCTTTTGAAATTTGGGCACCCGCGCCTCGCCAGGGAACCTTTTTAGGAGAACCAATAGTCCCGAACTAAGGGCGGATTATAAACTGCAGAGCCCATGGTCCCATCCTGGTACTATGGGAAATACCTTTATATAAAACCTATTTGAGAAAACCGATCTTCAATCGGGAATGATTCGGCTGTTTTTACGCATTCGTTTATGTTTCTAAAATTTGGGTATTCACGCCTCGCCAAAGGACCTTTTAAAACAATCCAGTCCCCAACTAAAGGCCGAATATAAAATGCAACTCACATCCAGGTAATGCAGAAAATACTACCAACAAGTCCTTTTTCAGGAAACAGGCTTCAAAGTGGGGATAGTCCGGCCGTTTGGACGCTGTTCACTTTTTTTTTTTAACTGGGCATTCGCGTTTTATCCAGAAACTTTCTGAGGTCGGCCGAGGTCTTAACTGGTGACGAAATGGACAATTTTGGGTTTCTGACTACAAGCTGCGGCTCTGGAAAATCCTCTAAAATGTGCCATCTTTGAGTAAACTTGTCGCGAAATGGTATTTGGTTCCACTGTATTCAGGTGTTCGTACATGATTTTAAATTTGGGCACACGGACCTTGTCCGGGGACGTATGCAGATAGAATAAGTTATCAACTGGCGGCTGAAATATAAAAATAACACCGCCGAGTTGGTGGTATTCCAAAATATTGGATTTGTCTACTCTTCAACTCTTTTTACTAACTCTTTTTTATGTGCAGTCCGATTGGAATAAATAATTTATTGTCAACATTTAGTACCTGCATAAAATTACGTTTTTACCTTTGAATGTTAAGTTTTCAAGAACAATCATCCTTTTATATATTGTTTATTCTCCGCAGTGCTCCGATCTTTACCATATAAATCGTTTTCTTGTAATCACACTTGGATTCAGGAACCCAAGAAAATAATTTGTAGAGAAAGCAAAAGGTACCCAGCACATCGTCGATTCTTCTTGTTTTTTACAGTCGCATGGAAAATCTTGTATTTTGTTGTATTTTTTAAGTTATGCTGATTTGTACTTTGCTCTGTCTTAACATTTGCCTGATGTACATCAGAAATATATTTTCTAGAACATGTAATGCACATCTTAGACACTACATATTTGCCATAATAGTGGGGAGGATTTTGAGGAATTTTATTTAATATACACAATAATAATGAGTTTTTATACTCAAGAATAAACGGTACACCCATTAACGTGTATACTATCTGTAGTGGCAATACATAGAAGAGTTTTTCGACTGAGGAACCTGCAGTTTATGTCATTATCTTGTACCTTTAGCCGAAGAATAGCGGTATATGATAGACTGGAGTAGTAGTATGGCAAATTGTTCAAAGCGTAACGTTTTGGTTTTACGGCTATACTTGTATACTAGATACATGGGCTTCTATGGGAGTGCTGCCGTAACCCGCTCAGAGATGGCGCAAGTGTACGATGGAACGACCTCAAGGACAACTTCTTGGACGACCTCGCGACGACGACGCCTAGAGGACAACGTCTAGGACGATGTCTAGGAGTTCTAGGACGACTTCTAGGACGACCTCGAGGACGCCTTTTCACTCTGGTGAAAACCAGACTGGAAAAGCTGGAAAGGTTGCCGCCATAGCAATACGTAGC
>JAZHYW010042940.1:0-20000 GCA_037355805.1 Ixodes ricinus
CATAGAGTTATTACAATAAACGCTAGAGGCTCAGCTGGCGCTAGTGTCTACGGGACTTCCGGTTGCAAATTGAAGCAGACAGCATGCAGTCTACATTTCCAGCCTCCCTGTGTATTCCTATGGGAAAACGCGGGTGAATTTTGTCTCTTCGCCGGAAAATAACATGAATAACTTTTGTCATATCGGTTGTAACGGATGGTATGTACCTTTATTGGTATTGTGAAAGTGTAATTGTTTTAGTTACAGCATTTTTCTTTAACACTGAGCGATGTTAAACTTCGCTCTATTTCAGGCCCAAACCCCTGTTTCAAGGAAGGTATGTGAAAACGAGCGACGGTTCTAAGCAAACTAACGATCGAAAGGAATGTAGTGTGTGTTCAGGTTCGCTAGCATTTCGGTGGTGCTTATATATTGCTAATATGCCCGTCCTGTCATTGGATGAAAATGACTCCGTCGTGCGCATCTTTACGATCGGTTAAAGAAACATTCGAACGCAAAAAATAAAGCACGTGAGCTACGAAAGGTATGTCTTTTTATTATTTCCCATGTCGGGCAGTTTTTATCGGGCACCTGCTCTCTGGCTTCCCCTATTTGCAAAGATTTGGAGCGTGCGGGTGATGCTTTGAACCATTTGAACCCAGAACAAGCATCTTCACAGTACTTATTTATTACAAATCTGACTATATTACGTGACTTTCAATTTATTTTGATCGTCTGCAAGCACAAGGAGTTACTTATCCAGTGTTACTGCGTAGTTCTTGCCGTCTCTCTCGATTTTCTACATGTCCTTCGTTCGTTTGGCACGTATATCCCCCATGTTGGAAAGCGTCGACGCCGTGTTCGCGCTAACAGTGTCCGACAGTGCACAAAAATACACGTACGAAGCCGTTTTAGCACCGTTTTCAATGCGATGAATTTGAAAGAAAAACGCTGTAACTGACCATTTATTTCGTCCGCGTGACTGAGAAATGTTCCAATATGCCTAGTACGTACAAATTATTTGTGATATTTGCTCTTATAATCGAGCGCAGAGAGAAAATGCACTTGCTTTTTCCCATAGGAATACATTACCGGAAGTCAAATTTAGACTGCTTGCTGTCTGCTTCAAAATGCAACAGCACACTAGCGCCAGCTGAGCCTCTAGCGTTTATTGTAATAACTCTATGGTCCTGCTATTTTTGAAGTTTTCACGTTGACACCATTTGCAGTCTCGAAACTTTTAGATTTTCTTCTTCTTTTTTCACATCAATTATAACTTATTTTTACTGCTTTAAGATTTTGTATAGAAGGGTTAGAGTTATCTAGAAATGTATTTTTTTAATTTCATTTTATGAAAAAAAATTCTTGAATCTTGCACCTTTGACAATAATAAGCCACGTTTGAATCGAGCTGACTTTCGACGTACAATTATTTAAGGTATAAAAACATATCAAATGAAAGCTTGTATCTAAGCCAATTTAACAATTGTACTATTGTTAATTGAGGTATTGTTTATATGGAAGAAACAACACTGTAAACATGAGAAGAAATGCTAAAAATACAAAGTTCAACGTCATTTAAGAACAAATACGTATTTTTTTATTTGTTTCAATTTGTTTTTATGTGAAAAGCTTTTTTATGAGTTCTTCTATGTGCAATACAATTTCTTTGACATATATGGTTTCGTCATAATAAGCGGTGCGTTTGAAAAGAAGACATAGTTTTACCTCCATTCAAATATAACATATGGGCCGTTACCAGATATATATATATATATATATATATATATGCTTGTAACGTGACCATATCATATATGATATACCTCATGTACCATTCTCTAAAACCTAGGCATGACTTTTTATGTTATAATTTAAAGAAAACGTTCATCCACATGTCAAGTTGACTTATAAAATCTTAAGATTTTACAGCTTTTCTTTAAATAAACTAATTGAAACGACTTCTTTTCATTTAACAAGCATAAAAATGAAGTTTCACATACCTCTGTGTCAGGCAATGAACGGGCGAGATACATTATTTTCAGAACCCTAGTGGGCCGAAGTGCAACATTTTGCTTCTTTCATGCGGCCACATTCTCACGTATACTGGCGAGGCTCGTTTAAAATTTCTTGACTTTCGTTTTATGTGAGGCAATACCAAAGAATACAAATAAACGGGGGAAGTGAATAACAATACGTAGCATTTTTAGTATTATAATCTCACAGCAACGTTTATGGTGATAAAAAGAAGAAGTGATTTAAAGTGAGGTTAACATTACTCTTAAGGATTCGCTTTTTATTTTTAACACAAACTTAAAAAACAAATATAAAAAAATCTTCTTTTCTTTTTGCATTATGTTTTGGTTTTGGGCTTCAATTTTGAGGAGTACAATTCCAGGCATTTTCGGCGCCACTATACGAGAAAAATCGTCAGCACTTAACAGTGGTTTCCATTTCTGACGACCTGAGGATGTGCAAGGAGGCTTGGTGCTTGAGGACTCTCCCAACGCCGTTGCACGCACTTTTGCCGTGTCTTGTAGCTTAAAAATCAATTTGGACACCTGTCGTCTGTTCGCCATCTCGTACAGTTGAAGCCTGTTTTGAAATGACTAGCCTCCCCGTCTGAGATGTGGACAAGTTTTATAAATATCGGAATGTTTTCTTCGAGCCACTCTTCAACTGTGCACAGGGCGAACACTGCGTGTGGTGTATTTTGCCCGATGTCGTTGCTGACAACTCCAAAGTTGTAGATTTTGCACTCCGTTGTAACGACGCAGGTGAAGATAGACGGGATTTGGTTGTTCCAATGAAAGCATTGTGGCACTCGCGGAAGAACGACGCTCTAATTTTCCGCAAAATCAAAACGCAATACGATGGTACGAGCCTTGAGATGCGACTTTTCTAAGCTTATAGCAAACCGCTGGGCATGTCGTATGAATTAATGGGGAAGTACTTTGTTACCCACTTTCTGAGCTCATTACAAAACGCGTTACTTCCCATTTGTTTATTTAGCAGTTTGCTAGATTTCCACAAAGGTACTTCGATTTATTCGTCTTCCATCAATTTTTGGACACATCTTACAGGTTAGCAATACGCACTTCTTTGTTCGGTTAGCACACAGGCAAAGTCTTTTAATGTTCTCAAGATTAAATGCTTGGTCGCCCGCGTTTAACATTGCTGCCATGCAAAGAGTAGTTGCTCCCTTTCTCTCGATTTTGGTTATCTGTGTCTAACAAACTGAGATGAGATACCAGATATATGGACAGCATATAAAACCTGATAGCGAAGCAAACCGAAAGGGAAAGGCTGCCGCTCTCAAAAGCGGCGGCACATGAGCTTCAGCTCTGGTAGCACCCTCACAAATTGTCAATAGCACGAATAAAAAAAAAGTTGTTAATAGCTATTTTCTTTTTATTATGTGTACGGATGATCATGGTAGGCGTTCCTAATGTTCATAGTGACCCTGCCTGTACTAAATAACAATCCCGACAGTTATCTAAGAAGGGGATGCGACATTCATAGAGTTCAAAAGGTTGGCGGCACGTCTATGTCCCGCTCGGCCCGTGAATTGCACTTTCGTTTCCATTTGCCGTCAAAGAAAAATAGCAATTCAACTTACGAGAACCATTGAAGGTACTTATATCTGAACAAATAAATAAATAAATAAATAAATAAATAAATAAATAAATAAATAAATAAATAAATAAAAAAGGCTAAATTAGGGGAGACGTGCACATTGCAGTAAAGCGAATTAAAGCAAGCGCCGAAGCGGCGCGGTGCTATCAGAGCTCATATTTTTCTTCCTATCATTCTACGGGATTTAGAACGTACGTTTGGCTTCGCAAACATGGAAGTTCCAGTAGTAAAGACGGAAAGTAGGAGGTTTCAACAAGCCTTGCTTAGTAAAAGGACGTTGTTTGCAGAAAGAAAACATTCATGCACGCTTATTGACGTGCTCGGCGGGCCGTCGCTTTGAAGTGTTTTTTTCCACAGGTGCTCTATTAACTCACAGAAAGCATTTAAAACGTCCTATATATATGTTTGTTTATGTCATATGACAAGGCTTAAACATTATTTAAGGCAGTTTCGATTTCTGTAGTTCGGCACTAAGTAAGCAAACTTAACGTGCGGAAGAACACCTTGCCATGTTATACTATAAACACGATCGATGTAAACGTTTTGCCGAACTGTGTGAGGACTGGAGAACCACTAAAAACTGTGATCCTGTTTTAACACTAAGTAATATTTAAGAAAAACGAAATGACAGATATATATGCGTCATACAATGTAGGTACAAATTTGTCTCCTTTCAGACGAACTGTTTAGGATGACAAAACCACATAGGCCAAAGAAATGTCATTGCATTTATAAAAGCACATAGAAAGTTTTTCATTTAAAAAAATTAAAAAAACTAGTTTTTTTAAAAATAATTTTGAATTTTGTATTTTTATCTTTTCTTCTCATGTTTACAGTGTTGTTTCTTCGATACATACAATACCTAAATTAACAATAGCATAATTTTTAAATTTGCCTAGGTACACGCTTTCATTTGATATGTTTTTTATGCCTTAAATAATTGTACATCAAAAGTTAGCTCAATTCAAACTTGGCCCATTATATATTGCCAAAAATAGTGCAAAATTCAAGAAACTTTTTATAAAAAGACAACAATTATAGTGAAATTTAACCTTTCTATACAAAGTATTAAAGCAGTAAAACTATTTATAATTGTTGCGAAAAAGATTATCTAAACGTTGTGAGACTCCAAAATATGTCACTGGTGAAATCTGCACAAATCGTAAGAGCTACCCTCTGCCCGTTCGAAGCCCAAAACTTAAGAGAAAAAAAAATGTTCCGTAGTTCTAGTTTGCCGTTTTCTTCTAGTCGCAGAATTTCCAATAGCATCTATTCTTTTCATAATTTTCTGAGGACCCATAATTTTTTTCTTGGGCGATTTGAAATGAAATTACCCTATACGGGGTCTTGCCTTTAGCATGTGTGCATCAATCCACCCATCCTTGGGAACGAAGCGTGTGACAGGATTCGAGTACTCTCCGAACGTTGACGCAGCCCTCGCGTCCAATACACGCACGCTCGGGGCAGGTATTCGTCCCCAAACGATGACAGACAGGCAAGGCCGCGCACCCTCGAAAAGGATCTATTGGTTCTCCCAGGTTCTATTGCGGTACGGTAGGCCCTTCGAATTTCTTATGTGGGCAGTGGTACGACTAGGTACGACCGTGTCAGTGAGTCCATCAATTTTCATTTATTGTCACTAACCACGTAGGAAACGCAGAACGTGGCACTCATTACGTTCCCACTTGGTGATTCGTTCTTCGGTGTCCTTGTCGGCTGATGCAGCAATCTGATTGACTGAGGAGCGTTAATGAGAAGCTCCCAGTAACTCTAACTGCGTTTTCGCCATTTATGTTTTCCTTTTTTTTCTTTTCTTTTTCCTTTCTTTTGTTAACCCATCATACGTGGAGATAACCGTCTAATATAGCGAACAACTGCGAGGCAAAGTACGGTACCTGCGTCTAGGTGCCTTCATGTGCGCTTTGCTTAGGTGGAGACATCTCGCCATTTTGTCCCACACATTTATTTTTCTTTTTTGTTCAGAAGCGCGTGGAAAAGCGTGTCCCTGCGCGCGTTTGTGGCACTACTGTGCTATGGCGACATTTTGTTTTGTAAATTTCTTTGTATTTTAGCCGTGAGCGCGTGCTGTCGGCATCGGGTACTACAAAGGGTGCCATCACCCTAAACAGAAGGACATTGAGGCACCCTACCTGCGTCCATTTGTGCTATTATACTGAGGCTGTTATGTGCTAGGATCTGGAAAAAAATGCGTCCATGGATGTTGCCAAAAAGCTCTCGTTTAAATAAAAAGAGGGGACAACCCGCGTGAGTCAGCCTTCCTTGGCATTATTAGATAGTGAGGTTCTGATTTTTTGTTATCATCTACGGTCTCAGCTAAGAGTGCGCTGTGACGAGGCTGAGGGCAGAACGCGCCGATCTAACCTTTTCTTTCGCTTCCGCGATGCTGATAAAGAGACTTGGGCTCAATCGGAAAAAACTGTCCTTGAAGTGTGCCTCAAAAAATTGCGTTTAGAACTTGCCCATGAGTGACCATAAGGCAATGATCACTTTAGTAACTAAGAAATAAATAAAGATAACTAAACAACGAAGTCGTGTACGTGTCTTCATTGCAAACATACCGTATTTACTCGAGTAATAGCCGCACTATTTATGAACAAGGCCCTTGCGTCTACTTTCCCACAGAACACATATACAGCCAATCCTTGCGTTGCGCATAAACAGCATTGCGAATAACCACATCGAGAACACGGTTCTCCATACAATGCAATCTTCATGGATGGTATCTTCGCATGAAGACATCATCTCTGTCCTGTAAACAGCTGGAATCATGCTGTCGATCGAGGTGATTGGCAATCTGCGTGCTTCGCGGAAAAACGAACCCTCAGATTTTCTTTATAAACAGTGCGGATATTGAGTAAATACGGTATGTAAACCGTATAGATGTCGTATAGTTGTCGTAAAGTTGTCGCAAAGATAACAGCTTTGCTAATCCTCCATCTTCACGTGAAGTGGATGGGCTTTACAATATTTTTTTCTATCTCATTACGCCTCGCCTGCGCGTCGATGTGCCGAATTCCTACGGGGTTACGTATAAGTAATCGCTGCACGCGGAACACCCGACCCCAATGCATCGCGGAAGATGCAAAGCTGCTGGTCGAAAGGGTTCCGGTCGCCTTTGATTACGCCAAAGTCGCCCGCTTGCAGAGGACGGCTTCCGGTCCACCGAATGTTTCCGCTCGAGAAAAACAACAACGAGCGACAAAAGCAAACGCTAAACCTCTCGCGTTTTGCACTTCCGTTTGGTTGTACATCACTCGCGTGCTTTGCTATTCCTCGCATCCACGAAACGTGTATGCCAATGAGAGTGCTTCGAATTCCGTGAGCTATGCTCATTATTTTCCGAACTCTGCTCCCAGTTCCTGTTGTTGTTGTTGTTGTTGCTTATGTTTTCTCCGCCGATGATTGGATGCAATTGCGCCAAATTTACTTCTCCTGCATGACCCATAAACCCCATGGACGTTTTCTGTTTCCTGTCATTCTCAGTCAGGTGGGTTCCGTATATGGTATGCGGGACGAAAAAATAATAAAACATTTGAACCTGCAATATGCGAGAACAATATAGCTGAGTCAAAACAAGAATGTGTGACAATCACGAATTTTTCGTAGCGGTGTGGAGAGATCAAGACGATGTGTTACCACGTACCAGAAGGGACGACATTCAAGATGGCTGCGCCCTTGTGTAAAAGGTGTAAGAGCAACTCAACTCACTGAGGTCACGCCACTGCTGAGGCCCTGCTGTCGTTACTGCGCATGCGCAAACGCTTCGCTCCTCCCGAATTCGGTTTCTGCGCACGGGCAGTGCCTACACCTGGCGTGTGCAAAGCGGGCTTGTTTGTAAACACTGCATGAGTATATACTTCGTTTCGCCTTAAGTCCAGACACAGCCAACGCTACGAGCTGATCTGACCAATCAGACAGCGTCAAAAGAGCACCATCATGGTGTTCATCACCTGTCTGTACGTGTTCTATCATCGCTGAACCAATCATAAACAAAAAAAGGCCCAGTGACTTGCGCTTTGACGCTGCTTGATTGGTCGTCGGGTGCGTCTGGACTTAAGCTCGACCCTCCGGTACGAACTGCGCATGTGCGAGTCTTCTGCGGTAGCGCATGCTCAGTTCGTACCGGAGTGACCATCGTAATGTATCGGATGGGCAAAAACGGTTCCCTAAAACTCTCTATTATACACCATTATAACCAACTGCCCATGGGTCGGAGGACACGTCAAGCTTCATTTTGAAGCTTGATGGTGTTGGTTTCAAGAAGCGATGACTCCAGGCTTCCACTGTGGTCCGTGCTTTCACATACACCATGCTGTCGCTGACAATTGACAACTATGTTCATGACGTCACAGATAGAAACCACAAGAGGGAGCCACCGAAACATCTCGTCGCCGATAGTAGGAAGTGTAGGGCAGTCTACTTTCTGTATGTGTATTGAAATACAAGCGGAAATACACCGCCCTACACTCTTCTGCACCGGTGCGGGAGGTGTAGGTAAATCAAACGAGCCTTGTGCTTGAGGGCCGGACCATGCAGTTGCCAAAGTTTCAGAGCTTGCCGTTGTCAAGTTCAAAAGTAATAAGAGGTTTTCGAGAAATTTCAATGAACAAATGGGGCCCATTCCTTGTGGCCGACGCCATCCATCTCCACGCGTTTGTGGGCTTAGGCGGCCGCAATGTTCCCATTTAAAGTTTTCACTTATAACGTTTGAATCGGATAACGTCAAGTTCCGAAAGTTTGGCATCTGCTTCGGACCGCTAGAGCTACATTTGGGCGGGTACTATATAATCAGAGTTCGGCGATGCGTAGCTTATTTTTAAGTTAAACAACAACAAATGTTTTTTTTATTATTTTGGAAACACTTTGTAGATAATTTTATTATATGTTGGACTGATTGACACAGGTCTTCAAATAGTGTCTTCTCACTTTCATGTTATGGAGTGTTAATATTTTCAAATTTGGGATTGCGGCTATTTTTAGTTGAGTCAGTGTTTTTGAATTACAAGGTATGTTCCTCCCTCGATATTGTGTGTAGTTCTTGAAATATCACGGCTCAGTTTGGTTTCAGGCGTCAATGGCGAAACCAAAACTAGCAGTTAGTCATGTTTTTATTGCGCGTTCCCAAAAACAGCTGCTATACCTAAATCGGTATACACTCAGTGAAGCTCAATATCAATTAAAATAAAAAAAAAACCTTGTTACATTTTGGTTAACGCACATGAGTAAGAATTCTTATTTTTTACCTTGAAAATGGTACAGCGAAATTAAGGTATGTATTGTCGGACTTATTATAAGTGTGGGAACTACTTTAAGTACATTGCACTTAAGTGCTACTTTACGTAGGTTTAAGAAACTTGTACTTTACTTGAAGTACACTCGCTGAGAATGTACCTGTACTTAAAGTATTTCTTTTTTCTGGTACTTTCCAAGGAAAATGCAACTCCCGACTTCAGCGTACACTTCCCAAATTTGTTCTTGTTAAATCTGTACCACAAAATGATGCTTTGTCAACTCTGAAGAAATACTGGGAGGGATATTCTACTCTCACCAGAAACGCGAGCAGACGAGGCATCGCTCGGTTTGTTCTGGTGCAGCTTCCCGTGGCTTTTTAACTCTCGCTACCTCTCGCTCGGGTCAGCGGAAGCCAGGAGGTTAAAAATCTTAGGAGAGGACAATTAATTATAATATAATGCCTGAGACTGTGGTGCGGAAAAATTAAGAAACTTTCAAGTTGAAGAAACTTTCAAGTGGAGAATGTCTCAATGTTTTGACACATCCTTTCCTTCGAGTTGAAAGTTACTTAATTTTTACGCAGCTCATTCTCAGGTGACACATTATGATTGCTTATCACCAGCCCGCCGGCACATTTACTGTTATTTGGTTAGAGAGAGGACACTCCACCACAAGAGGGTTGCTTGGGGAAGCTACGGGACTGACGTCATGCCCTCTTCTAGTATGTTTGACCCCCTTGGGTGCAACAAGCCAGTACAAGCGGCGCAAAATTCAGAAGTCGGGGAGACATCTGAATTAGGTGCCATTTCTGAAAATAACTACTTTGTGGCCTCTTGACTTTTTTAATATTCGGCGCCATTTCCGAAAAGAACTGATGCGCCCCCGATTGCCCCTGCGGCAATGCATGCCAGTTAAAAAAATCACTGTACAGGGGAATGAAAGGGCATCATGAAAGATTAAATTAAACAGGACTTATACCTTACTTTGAAAATACATTCTATTTATAGTACTTCACTTCAAGTATATCCCACCCAACGTACTTAATACTTTACTTGAAGTACATGACCTCTCATTTACATTGTACTTCACTTAAAGTACTTTTTTGATGTACTTCATCCAACACTGTTTATTATACATGTGCTGAATCCTAATCCTAGACAAAGAAGTGTCACAATACACATTCAAGTAATAAAACAAGCGCCCTAAACATAGTTGGATGTTGAGGAACATTGAATAAAATCTTACTAAGTAGAAAAAGAAGTCAATTGCAGCATTAACCACTTTGTAAAGGAACACCATGTCACTAAACAATTGCCTTAACGAAAAGATACGCGAGTCTAAAAGTTTTCAAAAGTCGTGAATAATAATAATAAAATAGTCGCCCGATATGGTGACCATACACGAGCCTGACAAAGCGTCGTTGAACATATTCCGATTTAAGCGTTTGATGTACACGTATGGAATTCCAAGCGGCTGACGCAAATTCCATCCTTGACAAAACTAACGAGCGAAAAAGCTGAAGGGTACAAGTATAACTATTGAATTTTTATGTAACACGAAAGATGTCGTCCAACAGGCGGAAATTCTTAAATTACTTGTAACCATTACTTTTCGTTTTTCTGCCCTTTCAAATGGCGCCCTCAATTTCTACATGTTTACTGCCAAGAAACCCTCAAACCAAGCTAGAGAATCATTGGTGATTTTTCCAATGTGAGCAATGAACAACAAGCGAGAATCAACCAACACTCCAAGATCGCGCACAATCGAAGACCTTGCTTGTCAGAGCTTTCTAGTTGATAAGAATAAACAATAATTGTAGTCTTGCCCGAAAGCGACACAACCTGACTTTTTATGGGTTTCAAAGACAACTGATTATTCTTGCACCAAGTTGGCGGAGCATCAATGTCAAGCTGACATGCAAACATACGAAATATTTTTACGTCATCGGTGAACTAAAGCACCTCTGAGTTGTCAATGCTAGAATCAGGGTCATTTATGAGGATGTTGAAACGGAGCGGTCCAAGGTTCGACCCTTGGGGCACTCCGGATTTTAAAACTTAGAGGCGTCATGAAACAATATCGGGTTGGAATGGGCATTACTTCGCGGAGGCGTACTGGTCTTAGTCTGGCCTAAGTATACCGTATTTTCCGGGCTATAGTCCGCAGCCGGTGTATAGTCCGCAGAAGCAAATTTGGGGTCAAAAATAAAAGTTTTTGCTTAGATTGTCCGCACCCGGTGCATAGTCCGCACGCCGTGTATAGTCTGCACCTGGTGCGTAGCGGAAACGACAATCTTTTCGTACGGCACACCTTGACAAATGTTGGCTTTCTTAGCACACAAAGAAGCTCTTATTATACATAAATCATTATTAACAAAACCTTTCATTTAGAAAATCTGTCACATCTGGTCATAATGAACGATCATGAAAACCAAAATACCCGTATAGTCCGCAAGCGTAGATAGTCCGCGCGGCCTAAAATGTCAACTTCTAAACATGTATAGTCCGCGGACTATAGCCGGAAAATAAGGTACTCGCACAGACCGCCACTGATTCAGAAGCTTCTTTGTCGCGGTGACATTGCGAGGATAAAAGGGAACTATTTTTATCAGTCTTGCCTTTTAAAAGTTTGATGTCGCGTGATTGTGGGATCGAAACCACCCATCGGACGTCAGTTAAGTGCGGCTCATCTATTGGACACAAGAACTGCGTGAGTACCCGACTTCGACATCGACTCAAAACAATCAATGCCTCGGCGGACATTCGGGCAGTGGCTTGTGTCCAACCACTGCGGTGATGAGAATTCGCGACGCCAACAACCAATAGGGGACGCCACTATCGGGCAGATTATTTCTCAATTCCAGTATGGATTCCAGAAAAACAAGTCTGCCGAATCAGCCTTGATCGAAATAAAAGATAAAATAGTTGAGAATATTGAGAGAAAACTTGTCACTCTAGGTTTATTTTTAGACCTAAAGAAAGCTTTCGACACCGTACAACACGGTATCTTACTTAAAAAACTTGAAATGTACGGCGTACGTGGAGTGGCGTTAAAATTAATTAAAACATATCTCACAAATCGGTACCAATACGTGTGCGTAAACGATACGATATCTAGTAAAATGAAAATACGTTACGGTGTTCCTCAGGGATCTATCTTGGGGCCGACGCTATTTCTTGTGTATATAAATGATATAACGGATATACCAGGTTGCCCCGAGATGACAATGTATGCAGATGACACAAATGTGTTTTTTCCAGGTTTAACAAAAAAGAGTGTAGAAAAAGTAGCCAATGACTATCTTACAAAGCTATCCAAATGGTTACAAATAAATAGTTTAAGCCTCAATACCAATAAAACTAAGTATCTGATTTTTAAGCCAACGGGGAACCGAGATGACAGCATTATAAACATCAAATTTGAAGGCACAATACTTGAGCAGGTGGTTGAACAAAAATTTCTAGGTGTTTGGTTCACTGAGGACCTGTCTTGGAATACGCACGTCAACAAACTAAAAGCCGACTTGTCCCGAGTTACTGGCATTATTTATAAAATTCAAAATCTAATTCCTGCCTGGCTTAAACTAACGTTATATTACTCCCTATTTTATTCTAGGATCAGTTACGGCATCATGGTTTGGGGTACGACAACAGCTACTAACTACAATAAACTAATCATTTTACAAAAAAAGATACTACGGATATGTGAAAATTATAGAGACGACATAAGGATTTTAAGAACGCAGCCACTTTTTATCAAGTACAATATTCTTAAGGCAAATCAAATCTATTATTTCAAACTGTTGCAACTGATACATAGAAATAGACTCCACTCAACGCCCATTACCAGTTCTAATCCATACTTATTACGGAACCCAATTCGAAAAACACCACACGTAAGAACAAACTATGGTCGACAAGCATCACATTTTCAGATCACTAAAATGCTTAACAGAACAGATATAAACATAAACTTTGACCAGCCGTTCGGTAGTTTCAAACATTTTTGCAGAAAAATTCTCGTGGCAAGTGACGTAGCATTTTCTTTGGTATGAAAACGTTTTTCTGAGTGTAACGTTGTGTAATTTTTTTCTACAGTTCAAATTTGCATTGCAGTATCTGTTTGACCTTTTGAATATTGTGTTATTTGCCCATCAACAAAGTGTGCAGATGTTTTTTATCTTCAAATAATTGTTTGATCTGTTTTGTATGTGCTTCATTTCGTGTTTATTGCAGACACTATCATTTATGTTCTCTGTTCATAGCGCGTTTTATTTCGTTACAGCGTTTCTTTTTATTTTCTTGGTTTGATTTTAACTTTTGTTGCTCCTATGTTTGAACTGTACGATGGGGTGTGGGGGGGGGGGGGGGCGGAGGCTACGTCAGGCATTGTGCCTTTATCTCTGCCCCCTCTGCGGAAACAAATCCGCAAAACAAATAAAGAAAAAAATATGGCGGTCGAATCCAGGTCGTGCCATGCCATGTGCCAGCTCAACGCACAACGCTGGGACACCAGCAAGTAAGCATTGGACTCAGAATTGGTTCCCCCGCGTTTTATCTTCCACGTTTCGAAAATGCGGCGATGTGTTGGGGTAAGCGAACTTCCAGAGGCTTGACTTTCTTCGAGGAAACGAGGAAAGGAATGCCCACTGTCCTTTCACGGTGCTGATGAACGTTGATAAACGCAGAATGTCTGGCTCACGCGGTTACATAGGTCGCGTGTAGAGCAACCTGGGTCACAAGGCGATACATACGGTTTCGACACAGTCACCGGTAGAGTTGTTCTGTCGCGCAAACCACCGACAACATGTAAACACGGAAGCCAGAAGAGACGAGCAGAAATCGCGAAGAGACCTGTTCCGGCCAGTTCAGTGTTTTCCCGTTAGGTGCCGTTCGTTTACCTGGAGAATCGAATAGCCAACTCTAACAATGCCTGGATCTCAGCACGCGTTTTTTACTTTGCCGACCACGTGGCTATGATTAACGTTGGCAACACATAGGCACTTGGCCACGTGACCACTTAATCTGGCTCCGAGTTGGGGGGGGGGCGGCACCGATGTTTATATTTCTCGAATTTTCTTGGCAACTGCCACTGCCTAATAAAAAATAAAAATAAAACGGAGGCAATTTTTTTTAGGTACTAACTTCAGGGAGTGTTTCAAAGTCGTATTTAGCGAAAGTATAGAAGAATCGTTTCGTGGCTCTTTTAAGGAAACGATTTCTGCCCAATATAAAATACTGCGTTCGAACGACCACAAAGATAGCTGCCAAATCAATCCCAAAAGCCAGAGGCAAGACCAAGCTTAGATAACTTCAATAAAAATAGACTGTGATCCAGAAGGTCGAACGCTTTATAGGGGCGGCCAAATTGCGGCTCGTGAGCCGTATACGCAGCTCTTTGCGGGTCCAAGTTTGGCTCGTGGCTCCCTGGTAAGCGTGGCCCCCTTTGCCTCTTGTGTCGCAAAAAAAAAAAAAACGTTATCGAATTAAAAAAATTTTTTTTTCGCAGCTTTGTTTTACGTTACGTACATACAGCTGGACCGCTTTTTGACGCATAGCTGTGTCCAGTGACCCCGTTTCTTTATTGTCCAAGAACGAATTTCGAACCTTATGCACCGAGAAAGTGAGGGAGAGGAGTAGACGAGAGCGCGCAGAGACGCCAGAACGCCGATCTCTGATTGGAATGATTAGTGGTTAGACCTGAGTCTAGCTGTCTTTGTCTCCACTGCACTTGTCGAACTCGTTCGAATCCGAGAGCCAAACGCTTGGTGCCGGCGTTGCGCATACTAAAGGCTCTGTTATTCGCCCCTTTTTAGAGCGCAGCTCTTAGGCGCCCGTTTCCGGCTTGAGCGGTGTCGCCGTCGCCGTCGGCGTCGCTGTCGGCGTAATTGCACGGTGCATGCTGGGTAACTTCCCCGCCAAATTTAGCGGAAAACTTTCTCCGCCCCCACTCCTCGAGGTCACGTGACCCCCAGGCCACGTGACCGCCCCCCCCCGAGGTCACGTGACTCCCCCCCCCCCGTGCCTTCCCCTCCTCCTCAAGAGCTGCGCTCTAATTCGGCGTTACAGGGAGTTGTAAATGGCTTTCATTTTTTTGTTTGGCAACAAATTTTGTGGCGTCATCTATTGGATAGCCCGGGCACTCTTCCGGTTCACGTATATTTCCTCATTTTTGACTCCTCGTTCTTTCATCGTGAGAGTGAATTAAGTCTGACAGTGCTAAAACACGCCATTTCCAGAACATAGCGTGTATATTTCACATCGCGGAGACTGCAAAACCCGCCGTCTAGTTTAGAACCGGACGTGGTTGGGGGCTGTTTGCAAACTGGCGCCAACACGTTTCAACTCGCGCGAGAAAGAGCGAATACTCCGACGTTGAGCGTAGCGAGCGCGGCGTAGTGCAGCACCCACAGATACTGATGGATCGCAGCAAAGTTCCTGCTCACCGGCCAATGAAACGCGTGTGTTCTGCGCTACGCAGTATGCGTTCGCTGCACACAATGTCGGAGTATAACAAAAACGTAACGCGTTCGACGACAGTGTTTGCGAAATGAATTGAACGCAGTTTAAACTGGCCGCATAAATCGGGTTCTTAACTTATCGTGCTGGGATTTACTACAAAGGTGCCTGAAGTTGGTGGAAGCTTTCGCTGAAATTGTAGAAAGATTGGCTCACCTGAGTAAATAAAAAAATGTTTTCCCTATAGTTTGCATGTACACTAAAATAATACGTGTTATTTGGGCCAAATTAAGTGAAGAATAGGTAAACCAACTCGGTTTTCTTTACATTTCAGAAATTTTTCGATCGTAGTAATCGGCAGAATACTTCGACATTGAGCGTAGCAAACGACGGAGTATTCTGATTCAGAATAGCCCACAACTATTTTCTGGTGATTTCGAGATAAAAGGCTTAGCGATAAATATTCCATAAAGAAAACCAGTTTTAGTTTTCTTTGTTTTGACTCCGGACGCAAACCGGCGTATTCAGCATCGATGACTTCCTTAGCCGCCTGACTTACGCACTTGCTTACCTCCACTTTACGGTCCCTGGAACCAACAAGATTAACGTACTTATCCGGCAAGCATTTAAGGTCACCCTCAAACTACCACACAACACCTCCACACAGCATCACATTAGGTTAGGAATTCATAATACGGCGTCCGAACTAGTTGAACCACACCGGTCCCCCCACAGAATGGATCCCCAAACAAGCCATTCCACGAGAGATACACTCGTGCCTCGTAGTATGCACCCCATATTCCACGAGGGTCGTCGAGGCAGCAAAGCCTCCACTCATCATAAGTTATTTACTCATCGGTCGGACGTCCCCTATCTGGACGCGGCCAAATAAGGACACCGGCCGGCATTCACAGCCGTAGCAGTCACCTCCGCGGGCCAGGTGAAAACTTGTGCCACGAACATTAATACTTGCCCGGAGCAGGCGGAAGAGGCCGCCATTGCGCTTGCCCTCATTGCCACGCCATGCCCCAAGGTCATCGTATCCGACTCGAAATCCGCCATCCTGAATTTCGCTACAGGTTACATATCTGCCCCGACCCAAAGCATCCTAAGAGCCAAGTCTTTTACTTCGTTTGAATCAAATGTGAGCGTAATCTGGAAGCCAGTGCACGCGGGACTCTGCGGAAACGAGTTGGCCCACTCCACTGCCCGAGGATACACCGTCCGGGCGGGATGGACCCAGTTTCGAGATCACGGGGCTCGTTCAGTGTGCAACGGCTTAGTCGCCTTCTATGACCTCTCATTAACGTCTCTCCCGCCACCTTTACCCTCCTGGGACCCAACCCCTCTCGCGAAAAGAGAGTGTTATCTGGCGCCAGCTACAGACACACTCCTTACCCAGCCCTCTCGTCCTTCCCCATATCTACCCATCTCTCTACAATCCAACCTGCATTTTCTGCAGCGCCAGGGCTACCCTCTCCCATATATAATGGGCTTGCCCTTCTTTCCCTCCCTCTCCCTTCCCCTCGGAAGAGCGGTGGGACGCTGCGTTACGCAGCACACCGTCGGGCTGCTGAGGTCGCCGAGGCCCATGGGCTTCCGGCCACCAGGTGTAGCTAACTGCCGAAGGAGCGCGGGCATAACCGCCTCCACCTCTATAAATAAATGAAGTTATCTCTCTCTCTCTCTCTCCTCTGACTCCGGAGGTTTCGCGTATCCATACTTTCAAATAATCAAGGCACCAGCTTCGAGCACCTCTGTAGTAAATCCCTTCGCGATACGTTAAGAAACCAATTTATGCGGTCAGTTTAAAGTGCCTTCAATCCGTTTCACCCACGCTGTAGCGTAGTGGAGGCAAAGGCCGCCTCTATCTCCACTGGAGTCGTCGAACAAATTCAAATGCGAGAGCCAAACGCCGGACGCCGACGTTCCTCGTTCTAACCGGTTCGACGAGTGCAGTGGGGACAAAGGCAGCTATAGATTTAGGTCTACCCACTAATCATTCCAATCAGAGATCGGCATTCTGACGTCCCTCTCGTCTTCCTCTCCCGCAGTTTGTTGGCGTATACGCATAACCAGCGCCATTGGAAGTGGTTAGCTGGCGAACCATCCATTCATTTTTGCTGAGCGGTTGAAGAAACGTTCTGCTGCCTGGTGTTATTTGTTGTAGTCGACAATTATTCTTGTCCCCATTCGGAAAGAACTATTCCCTCCATATCCAAAATAGCCCCCCCCCCCCCCCAATTTTTTTTTTCCTTCGGCTTTTTGAATTTTTTTGTAGTTTTGTCTGCGACTCTAACCTCAGGTCACTCTGGCCACGCATGCCAAAATCAAAATAAATTTCGTCGACTTGTCCTCGGGACTCAACTACTGGCTTCGCGAATTCCATGAGAGTTACAAGATTGGTTTCTACTGAGCGACAACGACAAAATCCATGCTCGTTCGGGCTTAAAATAAGGACTCAGATGCTTAAAAATGTATAGCACAGGAGTAAAGAATCGTCGCAGCACCTTTTAACTAGAAATCCTGGAATTCCATCTTCCCCATATTATTATTTTCATTTAATTCTTTTATCGCTGGGTCGTCGTCCTCATGAGTTTAATTGAGGAGTCAGCACGAGGCAAAACGCGTCTGAACACGAGTTTGTAGTAGATGGGTGAAATGCGTTAGGGTTCCCTATAGAAAGGAAAATTACAGAAAAAAATATTGCAGACATCGAGGGAGTCGTAGGAGTAACCTGAAAGGGTCTTTATAGTACAATGGCCTCGGATCTACTGAAAGTCCTATTGCATTTCACGTATTCCCAAAGTCGTTCGGGACAGCGCTTGAGATCACACCCAATAGAATACTGCCATTGCCGTTTATCGCTTTTGTGTAACCGCTTTACCATGAGGCCATGCTATTTGAATAAAGAGTTACTTTTTTTTCAAGCCGGAGGATTTATATCTTTTTGGGGTAACGTGATTTTAAGCCCATAGCCCACCGAATTTCATGGGAAGACGACCAAAGAAATTGGACTCGAATACTATTTTTGACAGGAATGAAGCGCTCCATGGCAGACTTGACAAAATCGGTCAATGAAGAAATGGCCCGATTAACATCATTACATTTAAAGGGGCAGTGCTACGATTTTAAGGTTGAAAGAATTATCAGCTTGTATTATTTTTTTATATTGCTTATAGGCACAAGTGAGAGAAAATGCGCAACCTTCCCCCGTAACACTGCTATTCCGCTGCGTAATCGCGAAGGAAAATCGAAATATTTGCCGATCTGCAGCAGCGTGTGGCGGTTACGGGAACCTCGTATACGGTGTCGCATTAACCGTGGCGAAACGTCTTCTGTCTCGATCGCTCGCCGCGACCTTCGATAATGCTAATCTTTAAAAGTTGGCAATCGCGGATGGGAGACGCTGGGGGCTCGGAAGACACGACCCAAACGGGAAACCAGGTGGTACCTTCCCCGTCACTCGGAAGACGGCGTGAAAGTTTAAAGGTAGTTTGATCCTCGATTTGTTTCTTTAAAAAAAATAAAAACTAGCGCGTGCAAGAGAACAAAAAGAAAAAAAATGGTTTTCTGTTCTTTGGTTTATAGATAACAGAGATTAATTCCCTCAGTTAATTGGCCAAGGTTCGGAAACTGTTGCACCGCCCCTGTAAACATATTGTCCCACTCAGTATTGTTCATATAGGTGTATAATTCATAATAGTCACTCACTGCGATTCTTCGGGGAAGAGGACTGAGCGACGATGCCTTGGATGAAAGGCTTTCAGAAATGAAGTTTAATTTCTCTCTCTCTCTCTCTCTCTCTCTCTCACCGCGATCAGAATCGCTGCACACTTATCTAACTGAGAGGGATGGCAGTAGTTATTTTGTTGTTGTTGTTTTTGCCCGATCGCCCAAAGATCATCCTGGTGATATGATATCCCACACTGCCTGGTGATAGTTAGGGGAGAAAAATTGGCTTAGAAGGGCAGGAGGAATCGTGTGTTTGTCTTCTTAGACTTAGGCTAGGTGGCGCAAGCTACCACCCGTTACAAAGGGTACAGCCATTAACATCCATCTATCCATCCATCGTCGGTGCTGCGGTACGCGGTACGACCAAGGCTATGACAGCCAGCGGACCTAGCCAAGTGGCCAAGCTATCAATTTCAAGATCTAAGGTAAGCTGCCAATATTTTAGCTTTTAGCATCGTACATATACAACATATGTAGGAAAGATCGGTGCGTACTAATAAAGCTAGCGGCTAAAAAGTGAACTCCAGCGCTAAACACTTGAAGAAAAGAGCGCGTTCGGAGCCGCAAATATGGCGGTCTAGTCGCAGCTAGTCGCGCCGTGCCATGTGCCAGCTCAACACACAATGTTCGAGTTTCAGATTTTGTTTGCAGGTCCGGCTTCAAGGCACTGCCATCTTGCTCGCTGGGGTGCGCTTGGACGCGTCCTAATGCGACTACGAAGCCTTGCTAAGGCGTCATAATTTCCAGAAGCTTCATCTTATTCGGGGAAACGATGGAAGGACCACGTGGGAAGGACTGCCTACTGTCCTTCAAGGGTGCTGATGAACGTTGATAAACGCACAATGTCTGGTTTACGCGGTTGCGAAGGTTGCGTGCAGAGCGACCTGGATAACATGCTGAAACGACAGTAACGACATAGTCACCGGGACAACTGTTCAATCAC